>ML791723.1:13409-23608 GCA_009831015.1 Picea engelmannii | reverse complement strand
ATGCTTCTTTGTCAATGGAATTTGGTGGGCACAAAATCAAAGTATTTTCGAGGATCGGGTAGTGTCAAAAAAAGTGGTAGTAAATTATGTGTTTAAAAACACCATGGTGCACAGAGATGAACCTAAGCAAAAGAAACCAATGTCTCTATCAATGCCCTCCATTGACATGGAAATCCCATGGGGATTCTTTGACGGAGAAAGTCAAGGACATCCATCAGTCTGTGGGGCAAGAGAAGTCTTGATTATTACTTCTTCTCATCGTTTTCGCTTACAATATGCTTTAGGCCACAGATCGAACTCAAAATTTGAATTCAGAGCACTCTAGAATCTCTTACACTGCACCATTAAACAAGGTATAAAGAAGCTACAAATATTGGAGGACTGAAAAATGGTCATTGACTAGGCCAACAAGAAAGATAAGGTGGATATTCTTCGTTTAAAACCTCTCTTGGAAGAGATCAAGAAACTTTTTCAATCCTTTGAATGGACATCCTTCATCCAAAACTTTATAGATTTAAACTAGTAGGTCAATGAACTCTCCAAACAAGCTCTTCTTCTCCCTGCAAGCTCTTTCACTTTCTACGAATATTCTGATGATTATCTTTGGGAAGCCACAAAATTCCACTTTTGAGGTGTTGATACAATTTGGTTAGTGATGGTTGTTCCTTATGCTCCATTTCAATTTTGAAATGTTTCTGTAATGATTTGACAGTCGGTAGTGATCCTACGATTATGTTTATGTATATTTTTGTTGGAAAGATATGTATGTCACAATCTTGTCAACTCAATATATGTATCTATTTGTCCAATCTTGCCCACTCCGATGAGAAGAATAGTCAGTCATCTTCTAAGTCATTTTGATTTTCACAATGTATATTCATCTTGAATATAAGGATTTTTTTCTTTGGGAAAAAACAAGTAATTAAAAGTAAAAAAAATATTTTTCAGTGTAAAAGGGGTTTTTACATATTAGTATAAAGGAGATGCGTAATTCCTTCAATGCTTAATATGGAGTTAATGTAGTGTAGCTAGATATGTAATGGGGGGCTGGGGGGGGGCAAACTGTTCCATAGTGATAATAGTGGAGGCCATTCAATGTAAGGTGGACTAGGTCCACTATATTATTAAATAAGGCCCACTATGTTAGTTAGATATATTAGTGTGAACATAATAAATGTAAGAGGACTTATAGAAGGTTCAAATTCTAGACGGTTCCTCCTCTAGAATGTTCTTAGGTGGTTGGTAGCACTATATAAAGGGGTTCAAGAAATGTAATGGGGAGTCAAGAAGTATTGTATTTGGAACAATAGCTCATTAGGAGGTTTCCCCCTCGAAGAGGCAAGTGAACAAGAGAGGATCCCTTCCATAATAAGATCTATTGTATCATGTTTCCCTACCTCAAGGGTTTTCATAATAATAAAGTGTGGGTTTTCTATATGTTCTCTAGATCTATTGTGGTGCTTTTGTATTCAAGCCTTTGGTACTTAACAATTGGTATCATCTCACTTTCTTCGGATAAGAAAAATGGGCAATTTTTTTTATTTTGCAAGGTTTCAAAATATGTAGAAAAAGAGGGTCATGCCATTCTATAAGATTCATGTATATTTTTGTGAAGAATTTCCTGAAATTTGTTGTAGATTTGAGTTCCTATCGAAAAAAAAAACCAATTTAAAAAAATAAATCGTCCGAAATGGGGTACGGGAAGTGAAGTTATTATCATTTTAAAATCTGCTAATTTCAGGATTTTTTCATGGACAACTGTGTGATTTTGTTGATTTCTATAGAAATTGGGGTCAAATTTGATCAAAAACGTTACAGATCTAAGTTCCTCTTTCCAAAATATCCCATTTCAAAAAATAAATCAGCTGAATCGGAGCTTCGTAAGTGAAACTATTGCTGATTTAAAATCAATGATTTTTTAGGGTCTTCGTGACAATGACGAGACTGCAGAGCTCATAAATTTTCACAAGGTGCCCAAATTACTACCATATCAGTTCCATTGGATAGATAATTTTAAGAGATTTCTTTTGGTATATTATATGTTGTGTTTCCAATGGATATTCGTTCTCAAATCCTCATGGAAGATCCAGAAAAGTTTGAATCGCTCGAGACCAAATTTCACAGAGTGAGTCATAATCCATAGAACCATATGAAAGATGGTCCTTAGATAAAATACATGAGGGATATATTATGGTGAACATCAGGGATGAATATAATCAAGAAGCCTATGCTTGGTATGATTTTGAGGTCGATTGTGATGATTGGTATATGGATAGTTTTCATTTCTGGGATGAGAACCACTTCCATATTCTATTTGATGACTCTACTCCACCTCATGTATATCCCATCCCAAAGAGTAAACAAGAACATTCTCTACATATTCTTCTTCAAATTTATTATTCTCCAATAGTAGTGGATGGATATTTTTCTAGTTCTACATATTTCGATCCACATGACTAGTGTCGATCTTTGAAGCATCATTTTTAGTTGGATATGGTGTTTTGATATCTTTAGCATGGAGTTCAAATGAGCACTTGGACATCGAACACATGTTTACGGTGGTGGTTGGTCTAATTCAAAATGGTGGCTTGCATTCCTACATGGGACCCTGGTTCTCCAACTTACTTCAACATTATGTTCCACACTTATCCATAGGACCTTGGTATATGATTGTACACCGCAATAAAAAGTGTTGAGGAAAACACATTCATAAGGGGGATGGAATGTGGTGTATCTAGAGAGGTAATGGGAGGGATGAAGTGTAAATTATAACCTTGTACAATATCTACTGCAAACAGATATTAAAAAAAATAACAGAAAAGATACAATGGCAAATACAAACATTACACAGAGATTTTTTCCCTGGAAACCCAAACCGAGAAAACTAGCATATTCTATATTCATTCATTGTGTTACAATGTTTACAATACAAAATACATATATGAGAAAGCGGAATCCAAAACCATAACCCAATGAATTGGATTAGTCCAAAACCCTAATTCCTTAACCGAAAATAGAAAAACATCGACAAAGAAACCATGTGTCGAAAAACCACCTAAATATAATGCGGCCCCGAGGCAAAAAAAACGCTCATACACTACTACTCGTGCAAAGAATATAACACATACCCAACATTCTCCCACTTGTTGTTTTCTTTGCATACATGGGGTTACAGGGTTATATAGTCAACAATCCAGGGCAACAATGCCCATGGATCCTCTACATTAAGAGAACTTCTCAGTGCTCACATATTTTGTTAATGAGTCTGCAACACTCTTCAAAGTGTCCACCTTCATCAGTGATACTTTCTTTTCTTCAATCATGTCTCTCACAAAGTGATATTGAACATCAATATTCTTCGTCTTTGAATGATAAGCTGGGTTCTTCACTAGAAAAATTGCACTCTGACTATTGTTGGGCCTGACATATGATCACTTTTATGACGGTTATTATGCACTTTTTCCACATGTACATATGTGTTTTTCATCTTTTGAAGGAGCTTTTTGAAGAATTTCATGATAAAATGGTATGATCAACATAAGGTATGTGTAATTCATGTTTAATGATTGTATCAAGTATAATTCATCACGTTTTATGATTTCCAAGATCTAATTCACATTTTTCTGGTGTTACAGGGAAAAAACACACTACGTTTCTAGTTCCGACACTTGATCCGGCACTTGTTCTGGCACTCGATCCGACACTCTATCCAACACTTCGTATTGCATAGAAATGGAAGGTGACTTGGTGGTTATGGTATTGGCAACCAGTGATGGGAAAATCGGGAATGTGGGTTTTGTTCATCCTTATCCCCTCCAACTATTAAACTCTTGACAACTCGATTTTGGGTTGTTATGGAGGGCAATTATTGGCTCGCTCTGTTTCGACAGTTAGGGCACCATTAATGAAATTTTCCAATTTTAGAAGTGGTTCGAACCTCTTGTGGTCGACCATGTGGTCTATAAACATTATAAATACCACCGTGGTTGTCAGATAATTGTTAAGTAGTAGAAGAAGTCCTGTGTTAGAGACAAAAATTATTTTGGCTCTGTTTTTGCATTTTTCAATTGCCAGAATTGTATAAAATTGTGTTTTTGCGTTTTAATGGTGAATTCTTTTTGCTAATCTCATGGTGCATGCAATTGGAATAGGAACAATTGGCAGTTTGATGTATGCAATGTCTGTAGTTTTAATGGTGAATTCCTTTTGCTGAGCTCCTGTGAATTCCTTTTGCTGAGCTTCCTGTTCATCCTTTCCGCAACTCCATTCTACTGAGGTGTGTATGGATCAGTCTTCTGCCTTGCTATACCGCACTTCTTACAGAATTCTTCAAATTCATTTCCGCATAACTCTCCACTATTATTTGTCCTCAACACCTTAATTATTTTCTCTGTTTGATTCTCAACAAGAGCCTTAAACTCTTTAAACATGTCAAAGACTTCAAATTTATTATTGAGGAAATATATCCAAGTATTCCTCGAGAACTCTTCTATAAATGAGACATAGTACATAGATTTTCCCAATGATGGGACCGACACAGGTCCAAAAACATCATTGTGAACTAGTTGTAAAATTCCTTCTGCCCTCATTGCACCAGAGGGGAATCTTACCCGATTCTTCTTCCCATATAGACAATGTTCACATAAATCAAAATCCAGAGAGTAGTTAGACATACCTTCAACCATGCCTTTATCGTGTAGTAGTCGAAGACCTTTCTCTCTGATATTCCCCAGTCTTTGATGCCACAACATAACCTTTTCTTCAGAGACTGTAGGATTTCTTTCTTCTTCAACTCCAATATTAGGAACAATGGAACTATTACACCCATCACTAATAATGCTTCCTTGTAGATTATATAGAGTTCCAAACTAAACTCCCCTCAGCAACACCATTGCTCCTCGAACCATCCTGCAGGTTTCCTTTTCAAATATTGTTTTTACCCCTGCATTGTCCATTTTTCTTACAAAAATCAAATTTCTGGCCAAACCTGGGATGTGTAAAACACTAGGTAGTGTTCTAATCCTTCCGTCTATGAGCCTCAACTTAAATCTTCCTCTTCCTATGATTCTGGTTGTCGAATCATTACCTAAGAAAATATTACCTCCATCATACCTTTCATATTCGCAGAACCATTCCTTGTGGGGAGTCATATGAAAGGATGCACCAGAGTCAACCAAGCATGCCTCATGATCTGCATGTGTTATTGAAGAGGCCAAGTACACATACCCTCCTTCTTCCTTGGAGGTATTTTCTTCTGTAGAATAAGATTCTTCAGATCCCTTTTTTTTCTCAACTTTGGATCTACACTGCTTCTGTAGTGCCCTTGTTTTCCACATCTCCAACATACCCTTAGAAACTTTCCGAGAGATTTAGATCTACCCTTAGACTTAGATCTCCCACTTGAGAAATTAGATCTTTTTCTTTCCTGGGAATGTCCTCTTGCAAATAATGCGTCTGTGCTATGTCCTTCCATATTCTTCTGTCTCATCTCCTCCGACAACAAGGATGAGACCACTTCTTCAAACTTCAAGGAGGCTGTATTACTACCTATGGCCACAACCAGACTATCCCACGAGTCTGGTAAATAACACAACAAAATGATACATTTATCTTCATCTGAAATTTTGATCTCAACAGATACTAACTGACTTACCACAGTATTGAAGGCGTTCAAATGCTCTGCCACCGAGTCTCCATCTCTCATCCTCAGGTTATACAACTTCTTTCTTAGGAATAGTTTATTTACTAGGGACTTAGATTGATACAACTTCCCCAACTTTTCCCATAAATCCTTGGTTGTAGCTTCCTTTGACACATTCAGTAATACTGAACCAGAGAGACACAATCATATTGTTCTCTTTGCCTTCCGATCCAACTTTTTCCAGTCATCTGCAGAAGTTCCTGTAGGTGCAGTACCTGGATCTACCACGATCCACTGATCTTTGTCCACCAACAGATCTTCCATCTTGAGCTTCCACAACTCAAAAATTTTCCCATTAAACTTCTCGATCTCCATCTTTGAATTGTTTGCCATTTCTTTTCACCCGAAAAAGCAATACCTCAGATCTCCCACTGTAACAAGGCTTATCACAGCCCCGAGCCAAACCCTTGACCACAAAGGCGTCCCCCTAAAGCCAATAAATCTCTGATACCAAATGTAAATTCTAACCTTGTACAATATCTACTGCAAACATATATTCAGAAAAATAACATAAAAGATACAATGGAAAATACAAACATTACACAGAGATTTTTCCCCTGGAAACCCAAACTAGGAAAACCAACATATTCTATATTCATTCATTGTGTTACAATGTTTACAAGAAAAAATACATATAGGAGCCAACGACATCCAAAAACCTTACACAATGACCTGGATTAGTCCAAAACCCTAATTTCTTAACTGGAAATAGAAAAACATTGGCAAAGAAACCATGTGCCGAAAAACCACCTAAATATAATACGGTCTCGAGGAAGAAAATATTTTTCTCGAGGGAACTGCCCCTGAACCCCCATGAGGGGGCTTCGCCCCCCTCTAACCCCCCTGCATGCCTGACGCAGATGCTCATACACTACTACTTGTGCAAAGAATATAACACATACCCAACATGAAGGACCCATAGTGATAATAGTGGGGGTCATTCAATGTAAGGTGGAATAGGTTCACTATATTATTAAATAAGGCCCACTATGGAGTTAGGTATATTAGTGTGAACATAATAAATGTAAGAAGACTCATTAAAAGGTTCCTCTACTAGGATGTTCTTAGGTAGTTGGTAGAACTATATAAAGGGGTTCAAACAATTTTATAGGGAGTCAAGAAGTATTGTGTTTGGAGTAGTAGTTCATTAGGATATTTCCCCCTCGAAGAGGCAAGTGAATAGGAGAGGATCCCTTCCATAATATGATCTATTGTATGGTGTTTCCCTACCTCAAGGGTTTTCATAATAATAAAGTGTGGGTTTTATATATTTTTCTTTAGATCTGTTATGGTGTTTTTGTATTCATGTGTTTGGTACTTAACGATTGGTATCAGAGAACTTTCTTCAACCAAGGAAAAAGGGGCAATTTGTTTTTTTGCAGGGTTTCAAAAGACAAAGAAAAAGAGGGTCGTGACATTCCAGATGATTATTGTAGATTTCTATGAAAAAATTGCTAAAATTGGTTGTATATCTAAATTCCTCTCAAAAAATCAACCAATATCATAAAAACAATTGTCTGAAACATAGTCTAGGAAGTGAATTTATCATCATTTTAAAATCTATTGATTTTTCAGGGTTTTTCCATGAACAACCACATGATTCTGCTGATTTCTGTAGAAATTGAGGGAAAATTTGCTAAAATATTTTTACATATATGAGTTCCTCTTGAAAAAATGTTCCATTCCCAAAAAAAATCAGTCGAATTGGAGATTCGTAAGTGAAGATATCATTGATTTAAAATCAATGATTTTTTAGGGTCTTCATGATGGCGACAGGACTACAAAGCTCATAAATTTTCACAAGGTGTTTATATTTCTACCTGATCAGTGCCATTGGATAGAGAATTTTAAGAGATTTGTTTTGGTATATTGTATGTGGCATTTCTAGTGGATATTCACTCTCAAAGTCTCATGGAAGTTCTACAAAAGTTTGAATCCCTCAAAATCAAATTTCGTAGAGAGAGTCGTAATCTATGTAACCATATGCAAGATGATATACAAGACATCAGGGATAGTTGTTGCAATATTCAAGGGTCCTTAGATAGCATATATGAGGGATATATTATGGTAGACATCAAGGATGAATATAATAAAAAAATGTATGCTAGGTATGATTTTGAGGTTGATTGTGATGATTGGTATATGGATAGTTGTCATTTTTGGGATGACAACCACTTCCATATTCTATTTGATGACTCTACTCCAAATCATGTAGAGCCCATCCCAGAGAGTAAACAAGATCCTTCTTTGCATATTCTTCTTCAATTTTATTATTCTCTATTAGTAGTGGATGAATTTTTGGTCGGTTCTACATATTTTGATCCACATAACCAATGTCGATCTTTAGAACACCATTTTTCAACTAGCTATGATGTTTCGATATAATCAACATAGAGTTCACATGAACACTTGGACATGGGACCCAGGTTTACGGTGGATGTTGGACTACTTCAACATGGTGGCTTGCATTCTTACAGTGGACCCTAGTTATCTAGCCTACTTTAGCATTATGGTCCACACTTATCCATGGGACCCTGGTACATGGTTGTACACCCTAACAACAAGTGTTGAGGAAAACACTTTCATAAGGGGGATGGAATGTAGTGTAGCTAGAGAGGTAATGGGGGGGGGGGGGGGGGNGAATGGCCCATAGTGATAATAGAGGAGGCCATTTAATGTGGGTACGCAAATTATTTATGTATGACCTATTATATAAATCTTTGGTTAATTTCGTTAGTATTAAATTCATTTTGTCCCATTAATTAGTGTTAATTTCATTTTGTTGATGTTTCATGAATGTCGTTAAGGAACGAATGGGCTTCCATGAGGAATGAAAAGTTACCCGATGTAATTTAGTAGATTTCCATACTACGAGCACCTACAAATAGTTCATTTGTTTGATACAATGCATATTGGGAAGAACATAACATAATTGTTATGGCGAATATTATATGGAAGGATTGACAAAGAGAGAATTTGAAAGATTTGTTGTGACATCCAAGAAGCTAATCACGCCTTGCAAAGTGTTATTATTAATTCTAATGGTGATGGTTCTGAACAAAATACTAGTCTTCCTTGGTTATTGACAGAGCAACAAAGCAATATTGTAAAAGAGGTCATTCGAAAAATTAGGTTTCCAACGGGGTTTTCGTCGAACATACAAAATATCTTAACTAAAAAAAGTGATTTTGGCGGGGTTAAAACACATGAATGGCATACATTCATTAAGGTAATTAGTAGGTTATAATATATTTTCTTATTGGTACGCATTTTTTGGAAACAAATAATAATTATTTGTTTTTTGTTATATTATGTTCTACCTTTATCTCTCCCAGATGACTTTGACAACAACATAAAACAAATTGTTTATGTACTTGGCAAATACATGAGGTAAGTATTGTTTTATAAGGAAAATGTACTTCTTATGTGATTTGTATTGGAACTTATTGACATATTATATTTTATCTACAAATTCATGTATGCCTTGATATTATTTATTGAATTGACATTTGTAGGTGGTTATCATCAAAAGAAATCCATAAAGAAGATATAAGGTATTGGAAGAGAGAAATTCCCCGACTAATGTGTCAAATGGAACAATATCTACCTCCAACATTTTTCAATGCACAAGAACACTATCTCATACACCAAGTTGAGGAGATTGAATTATGTGGACCGATACACGCAAGGTCGATGTGGATGGTGGAGAGGCAGTTGAAGTCACTGAAGGCTTTTGTTAGACAAAGAGCACATCTGGAGGGTTCTATGGTTGAGGGATATATGGTATATCAATTAATGGTGTATATTAGTCAATATATACCTAAATTAGCAGAAAATATGAATGTGCCTCGTATTTGGCATCTCGACTCCATCAACAAATTTGAAGGGGAGGTCATATTGGGGAAAGGTAAAATGAGGACTGTGAAAGGTAATTATTAGATGTTGATGTAGATTTAATATATTACACATCTATTAAATTATTCATTTATTAACAATAACTAATTAATGATATTAAATTTTTATGCTATCATATAGTTGCTCGAGAGTGGGATGCTTTACATTTATACATTTCAAACAACCTTGATTGGATGGAGCATTGGATAGAATATACTGAAGAATATTTCAGTAGGTTATCATGGGGAGGGGTGAGTAAGATGACTAAAACAACGCATCACCATCGAGATCAATTTCCTGATCTTACATCAAGGGAAGTTGATTTAGCCTTTGGTTTAAAAGATAAACAGGCAAGTTAAATTTTTTACCCACATTTTCCTATTTTTTTCCCAAATTTTCAATGTATTTTGGTTTGTTTAATTATTGAAATATATATTTAGTAAGTCCTATATGAGGATTACTAATTCACAATTTATTTTTTACTTGTTTTCCATGTTGCAGTTGAAACATCACAAGGCTATGTGGTGTAATGGTCGTAAATTTTGTATCAAAATGTTGGATGATAAGATGAAAACCTCAGATTGTGGGATAACTGCAGTGTTTA
>ML791722.1:227334-245881 GCA_009831015.1 Picea engelmannii | reverse complement strand
TTATCACCTGGTTAAGGGAGATTTACATGCATTCCATGATCCTTCTATGCATGTTGTGTGGAGAAAAAGATTTTTCCCAATTCTATGAAGCTTGGTTTCCTTTGGCATACCATGTAGTCGTGTGGGGAAAAATGTTTAATTAGGGAGCTATCATCTCAAAGAATCTTAGCCTAAAAATTGGTCAAGCCCAGTCACCACAGCCAAGCACTCCCCTTTCATTTCACATGGTGTCTTTTCTTATAAATGTGGTGTGTGCTCAAAATACCTTTCCAGGTCTATCACTCAGCTGGTAGGTTTTTGAGCCTCCAATACATGTTTATTTTAGTATTCTATGGGAGAGAAAGTACAAGACATTTTACTCCCAAATTTGTGAATTCATGGTTGGGATCTACTTTCTAATATTTGGGAAAGAATTCCCTAGGATGTCTAAGAAAGAAAAAAATATTTTGGCATGCATAGGCAATTAGTATCTATATTAAAAACAAACTTACATTTGGATTTATGGAGCCACCATGACACCTCACCTATTTCCCGTTTATGTACCCAATAGGCTTGTAGTTGGATAAATCTACTACTAGTCTATAATGCAAGGATTCATGCCTTCCTGGTCAAGGACAAGAATATACTCTTCATCCCATATGGCTTCCAGGTTGGATATTATGCAGTGAGGATGTAAATCATTCCAAGCAAGAGGGACAAGTTCATTTAGAATATAGGTACATGACCAGAAGATTTATAAAGCATGATCCTAAGGGTTTATTCTGCAGGCATGATAATAAGGTATCCCTAAGTTGGCCATATGCTCATGAGAAATGGAAAGAAAAATTGTTAATTGAGGATTCTCAAGATTGAAAATAGGTAGAGAAGAGGAAGGTGCACCCCAATGTAATTATCTTTTCCCCCTTGTCTATTAAAGAACAAATCAAAATAGTTAACCAAGGAGCTTATTCTAGAAGATAAGCTGACAAAGACAAAAATGAAGAGGAAGAAAGACTTAAAGAAGAAAAAGAGAAGAATTCCCTGCAAGAAAAGAAGGAAATTATTCTTAGGGAACATGAATAGGAGAGGAAGTTGCAGGAAGAAAAGAGGAAAAATTATGAGGAATATGCAGCCCAACAATTGTTGTTGGAACAAAGGAAAAAGGAAGAAAAAAAATAAAGGAAAAATGATTTCAGAGAAAAGAGAAAGAGGGATCGGGAAAAAAATGATCAACTGGAAGAGGAGGAGTTAAGGAAAAAATAGGAACTAAAACAAGTTGATGAAATACAGAGGATTCAAGAAGAAGATAGAGGAATTAGATAGAATAGAGAAAGAGAAGGTTGAACATGAACAAAACCTCAAGGAAACTCAACAAAAGTCTATCACGATTGAAAATCTTGCTAAAGTGATTTATTTGAAAAATGATGAGGAACAAGTGATCAATGTTGGTGTCTCCATCGCCAATGAAAGTGAAAATAAATAGGAACCCCCAACAAACCCAATATGTGAAAAGAAAGTCGAAAAAGGTAATGACAACAATGAGCATGACACTCACTTAAACGAAGAAGACACCTCCAAGACCAATAATAATCAATATGAAGGTCCACATGGTGGGAAAGACTTATAGGTGCCATTTCCTGGAAACCAGGGAATAAATACAGGTGTCCAAGATACCTGACTAGATAAATATGGTGAGCAGGGCCACAATGCAAATAATGGTAATGGTATAGGTGGTGAAGATGAAAAAAACAATGAGAAGAAAAAGGAAAACATCAACACCACACCTGAGTAGACTTCAGAGAAAGATAAAAATTTTAAGAAGCGAAATGAGAGCTTATTGGATGGATCATCACCTGAAGAGGAAAAGAAAGGAGAAGATGCTCAAGAAATTTCCACATTTGAGGCCAAGCTTTGTGAATGAGATAAAGATGAAAATAATTATTCTCTAGGAAAGGAACCAAGTCAAGATCCCATCTCTGAGCACTTATATACCCATGGAAGTGTAAGAAACAACATGTCTTGGGGTGATCAACCCATTCCTCAACCAATGGAGGAAGTAGTTTATAAGTAGTCCTTTTCCTATGACCAAAAGAGAAGATCTATTATGAAAATGACTCAAAGGAAAAGGAAGATTACACTAGACAACAATGTATTATGCACCTCTAAGGAGGTAATTATAGACACCAAGAAGGAAAATATGAGCAAGCGCTTTTCAATGGGTCTAGCCATATCCCATGCCTCATTGGAAAAAGAAGTATCAAAGGAAAGGGAACTGGACTATGTCAAGTAGGAAGTGGCCTCCCTTAAGCATCAACTACAATACTATAAGGAAACTGGGGGAGAAAAAAATTTAAAGAAATACCTTCTAGAGGAGCATGATAAGTGCCTCAAGATACAGGATGATTTGGTCATGAAGGCACTTTCTCTTCAGAATAAATCCTTGTCGAAAAGGGTTCCATAGCATTGGATACAGTTGAGTTCCTATAGGAAGTGTAAAGAGAGAAAGGTGTCAAAGACCACAACATAGAAATCATATCAGATAAGAAACTATCTTGGATGTATTCAAATGGAAAGCATTGGGTGAGTATCATAGAAGAGCTAAAGGAAAAATTTGAAGAAGAATGGGAGTACTGTAATCGGGTGTGGGAAACATTAAATCAAATGATGGTCAACCTTCAATTTCCATCCTTCATTTATCCTTTAGATTTTTTACTGATAGACAAGGTATCAACAGGTTTGCAGAGAGGTGTCGATGAGTACAAAGACGATATCAAAAAATATAACAACTGTGGAAAGGGGAAATGTGTCAAAATACATCGTCGATTAGATTAAAATCATCGATTATTTGGAGAAATTAACAAGTAGAATGCATAAGTACACTGGCCAATTTCGGAACAACAAGCATGCATTGAGCATGCCAATGGACCAACATTGGTTTTCATATGGGGATAATTGTGATGAACGTTTCTCTCAATGGCATGAATATATAGACGAGTATGCGAGTCCCATAACTCCTAGGTCGTCTGAGCCATCTTGACTCTAATTTATTTTTAGTTGCCAAATTACTATTTTTAGTTTTATAAATTTGTATAAGTAGAAGGGTTCACCTGATAAAATGGACCTTTATAAAAACGAATTTTGGATTATTGTATTTAAGAACTATTTTTTTCAATTAATAGAGAATCTCTTAAGGATCCCAAATGTTCGATTGAACCATTGTGTGTGTGGCGATCAGAGAGTGGATTTTTCTACACTCAATTGTAACGTTTTTATGTCTACTAATATTTTCATGTTTACCAAGTTATATTGTTAATTGAGGATGCTTCCGTTATCACTTCCATGTCTTATTTAAATATGTATTTCAATAGGTGCTTAACTTTATTTAATGATCGATGATCCTAGAATTATTTCATGATTACTGACAAGATTACAGTTGAAAACTTATGTGCATGTTAGATAGAATCTTACTAGACCTTGATGGGAAATATTTCTTTTAAGTTTATGAGATAGTTGTTCATTTATTCCATATTTACATTTCCTCCAAAAATTATCTTTAAGAGAAATCACATATTTACATTATTTACATCTTTCCTTTTAGAGATCGTTTATTAGAATTGTTTCTTTGAAAACACATATAATTGTTATTGTGCCTTATTTGGGAGGTTATCCTCTTGAGCACTCCTCTACAACGTTTTATTAATTTTGCTTCATACATAAACGAAACCAATCCCCAAAAATAGAAATAGAACAAAAGAGATAAATTTGATAACTCTTAAATCCCATCGAATGGTTGTCGGGCCATCAATCTGAAGGATTGTGCCATACCAAATGAGGAAGATTCTAATTAGGCCTTATCCTTAGGTGTAATCCCTCATGTTGATTTAAAGGGAATTGATCAATACATTCAAACTCATTCTATAAATGAAGAAGTTTTCTCTATAGAAAACATAGAGTTAGGAGTTAAGTGGTTTGCAAAAGGAGAAGGTGAGCACATCAAAGGATGACAAGAAAAAATATTTAAAAATTGGAGGGTCTATCCTCATCCCTCACATCCACAAACTCTTAAATTTAGTAGTCAAGTATGAGTTTCCTAAACCCCTAGACTCAAATCTTGATTCTACCTATTTCCAAAAGTGGGGATAAAAACAATCCCTCTAATTATAATACTTGTTCCAGCAGAAAAGTCTACTGAAACAAGTGTATCCTCCTAGGATATCTCACATTTTCTATAGGCCTCCTCAACTCATGAAACCTATATTTCATCTCTGAAATATGTCCCTCTCCCACCTTAATCTAAGGGGGAACTCCCTCTGAATGATCATCTCTTCCTATGAGTCAACTGAATCTCTCCAAGATCAGGCTCACTTTGAGTCCACACACTCCCTTTGAAGCTTGGCTCCCTCTGATTCTATACAATATTTGGAGCCATCTACTCCCTCTGCATCTTCTGACTTCATCTGAAGTATGATCTCCTATGAACTGTTTTTTGGGGTTGCTTCTCCCTACTAGATCATGAGGGTTGAGTTCCTCTGAACTCTGTCTCCTTCTGAGTCGGTACTTAGCGGGGCCACCTACCTCACCATTGGTGGTGCCATCTTCTCCTCATTATGTGGCTCAACAATTCCATATAACTCAAGAATATTTGAGGTTGTTTTATCTCCTTGAAAGTATTATGGGGAGATGCATGCCTCACTTCATCATGCAAAGTCTCACAAAGCCATGTTGGCCTCCTTCTGGTCACTGCCACATCTTTAGGTAGATCAACTGATCCTTCTCTCTCTATTGACTCCTCTTGATATTTTGAAGGATAAACAAATGGACTAGAGGGAATTGTATGGTCATCCTTTAGAGCATTCTACTCCTCACAATCAATCTCCATATGAGACACTCTATATCCCATAAAATTACCCTTCTTTCCAGAAGGTTCTAACTTTGTCCTCTTTTTCTTCGGTACATGGATGTATACTTTGATGTATACATCTTATTGTATAGATAGTTTGCTCCATGTCTCAAACTAGAGATCATCTAATATGTTTCCTCCTACAAATGTCACTACAGCTCCCTCTCAAGACTATCACTTGTGACCTTCCCTCCAAGAACAACAACAACAACAACAACAACAAGTAAAACCATCACTATATATCTTTCTCGTAGCTATCACCTGTGATCTTCCTGGAACAAGAATACGAAGCATGAACAACGATTTTCTATCGTTGTGACCAATTACTCCTCCATGGTAACCTGCCCAGAACAAAACAAGAACATCTCCATGGAATTTACAAGGTAACCTTCCTGGGATAGAGACAACAACCAATAACATCTCCTAGAAGAGATCAATTTCATTTTGTAAATAAGTGCATCATTAGTACTAGATAGTGAGAATTTACATAATGATCATCATACCAACAATACTCAAGTGATATTAAACATTTTAAAGTACTTAGTAATAATAGAAATCTAAAAGATGTTGTCCCAGTTACAACATTTACTTAAGATGCAATAATATAAAATATCAATCCTAATATGCAAACTTGGAGTCGTGTTGTTGTCGTTCCATTTGATTTCGAGTTGTGATATACTATAGGAGACATCATCACTAATGCCTCCAACTCTTGAGCTTTGTTTGAGTGCACTAAATCTATGATCCCTTTGGACCTACTGTCACTGCTTGAACAAACGTCCTTTTGCCAAGTGTACATCTCTTGCAAACACCCTCATGATATAAATTATATGCAAGTGCGTACCTATGAAATTTTTGCACCATCTAGCTTGTCATATGATATGAGATAGTACATCATCTCAACAAGAAGAAGTCAAAAATCTGAATGAGAAGGTTCAATGTTAAGAAAAATGTCAATAAGCTTGAAAACCCTAAAATTTTAACTTTGACAGATTGTTAATATGAGAGGTGTAGTAGGTTCAAGGCGAGTTGATCTATGCCAAAATCCCCCCAACTCAGCCAAATAAATTCTCAGCGAGCTTCACAAAGTGTTATTGCAACTATTGTAGAGAGATAGGGGTGAAATTTCAACTTTCACCAAATTATGACCTGAGAGCTGCAATAATTGTACTAGAGAAAGGTGATTTGATATGTGGTGGAGTTTAGTCCCAATTACTTTGAAATAAGTGCTCAATGATCTTGACAAAAAAAAACTATGTAGCAGAAAATTTCACGAGCAACAACAAATCACAACAATGTATGATCTTCCTTCCAGTGATTAGACTATTCTGAAGGTAACCTGCTTTGATACCAGGTTGATTTTTCTAATTTCCAGATCTGATAATTATTACTTTATGATTTCAAACAAATTTTAATGCCACAGTTATCATAGATTAATTACACACTGAAAATTACAAGTGAAATAAAACTACAACGGAAATAACAGAATCACATAGAAATAGCCATGCATAACAGAAACAAAATTTATTATGGGAAAACCCTAACCTGGGAGAAAAACCCAACAAACTTTTCTCTAGAAGAAATTCAATCCAAGTTCATGAATACATTACCAGACAAATGAAGAGTTCCAAGCTCATAGAAAGATGTGCCCTAGTGCGAGGAAGATTCCTCAAGTATGGCGCATCACTAGAACAAGATAGCACACCACAAAACTAGCACAACTGGAAAATGGCAATTGCAACTGCAATTGGCTACTGTGCACTAGAAGAGGAGAGCTAATGAGATGTGTAATAATAAAATGATCTACCTTTTTTCATACTATTCAAGTCACCTTAAGTAACTGACAGGGTCAACTTGTCATTTTTTTCTTTTAACTTTATTTTGTTTCTTTTGTTTCTTTTACAAGTGTTTCTTCAATGCTTCAATGGAGCCGAATTGATCTTCTTGTCTTCTATTTCTTTCTAGTGAGTTCCAGGGTCTTCTATAATGGTTTCTTATGGAGAATGACCACCTGAAGTTGCGAAAATTCAATAGTTATCCTGTTGAGCAGTCCTCTGTAGAATTTTATTAATTTTACTTCATACATAAAGGAAACCAATCCCCCAAAATAGAAAGAGACAAATGATATAAATTTGATAACTCTTAAATCCCATCGAATGGTTGTTGGGCCATTAATCCAAAGGATTATGCCATACCAAATGGGGAAGTTTCTAATTAGGCCTTTTCCTCGGGTGTAATCCCTCATCTTGACTTAAAGGGAATCCATCAACACATGCAAACCCTTTATATCAAGGAAGAAGTGTTTTCTATAGAAAACATAGATTTTTGAGTTAAGTGGCTTGCAAAAGGAAAAGGTGAGGACATCGAAGGATGCCAAGCAAAAATCTTTAGGAATTGTAGGGCCTATCCTCATCTCTCACATCCAAAAGATCTACAATTTAGCATTCAAGTATGGCTTTCCTAAACTCTAGACTCAAAGCCTCATTCTACCTATTTCCAAAAGTGGGGATAACACAATCCCTCTAATTAAAATACCATTATGATTATCTCATTTTAGCTAAGTTGTATAGAATTGTTTTGGAAAAGAAGATCATTGTATGGTTAGAAAGCCACAGAAAAATAGATTAAGGCCAAGCTATATTTTAGGAGCTACCATTGAACTATAGAGCACCTTGTTACACTTAGGATAATTGTGGAGGACTGTTGCAATAATGAAAACAATACCCTATGTTGTTTCATTGACTTCAGATTTTTTTTTGACATAGTGCATGAACTAACCTTTAGAATATATTAGAAGAGATAAAAGTTCCTTTTAAGTTGAAATTTGTCGTGATAAAGTTGTACGAGAATGTTATTTCCACGTTTAGGAACACTACTGGATGGATGGAAGAAATTGATTGTAACATAGGGGTTAAACAAGTTTGTCCCCTATCCCCTACCCTTTCTGGCATATAAATTGACAAGCTAAAGCATTGTTTGGAAGAAGAAAGTTGTGTCAACCCAACTCTAGTCGGTATAGTCATCATCCTTATTCTTTATTTTGATAATATTGTTCTTATAGTGAGTTCCTATGATCTCGATAAGCAACTAAAATTATCAAGTATTTTTTCTCTAGTATGGGAATGATTTTAACACTATCAGAATGAAGGTTGTAATAACTAAATAAAGAAACATCACTTATGCTAAGTTCATGTATGGAAACAAAGAGATAAGCTTAACTAGAACTATAGAATTGAAAAAGAGATAAATGGAAGGTGAAAAGATTATTATGGACTTGAAAATAGTTGTAACGGAGCATACTTTTGGCTATGGGATAGGAAGAAACTCCTCTTTGAGACTCTCGTCACTCATATTATTTTATATGGTTGTGATGTTTGGGGCTACAACATCTCTAGAGAATCGTAAAGAAAGATAGAGAAAATCCAAAAGTGTTTTATAAGTTATAATCTCAAAATTAAATGCAATACACCCTATCGTATTCTCCTCATAGAAGAAAGTCTTTCCCCCATTGAGAGCATGACTATGACTAGGTACCTAATGTAAAAGAACAAGATAAACAACATGGAAGGAAATATGCTTTCTACGATTGCTTCAAGCTCCAGTCAAAACCACCTATGGTTCAAACATGGTTGGCATAAGATGTCAAATCTTGGCTAAATCATTGAGAATCAAGGAAGAGGTCACTCTACAAAATACCGATAATATTAAAAATATTATTACATCTAAATTTAAGGAGAAATTGTGATGTGATAAAGAATTTGAAGATAAAATAAAATAAAGATACTATAAGGAGGTGATCAACCATAATCTAGAAGATCACAAGTATCTCTCTATTTTGAATAGCTAAAGAAGAAAATTAAAATTGCTAAAAAAAGAACAAACTCTCACAAGCACCATAGTGAAGCAACGTGCTAGACAATTGCTAAAACATTATTGGGTCAAGAGAATTTGTCATCTTTGTGACACTAACAGGGTTAAAGATGAAAATCACTTTCTTAAAATGCCATGCATACACACAATAAATCAGAATTTCAAACTATTTGTTATAATAGTGACCTTCCTAACACTTTAACTAATGAAAACTATTGTGATTTATGAGTGCTTGTCTTGAAGCTTTTGAAGCACAAAAGTAAAATGCTAAAATGAACCAAGTCATTCCTTACTTTTCTTAAGGTCCACTATAACAAAGTTGGTTTGAATGGATGTTAACCATCATCATCATCATCAATTATCATCTACAATAATAATTTTAATTGTATTTAAAAAATAAAATGATTTTTTGATTTGGATAAAAAGGATGTCTTATTTACCATCAATCAATATTATATGTAATTGGAAAATATAAAAGACTCATTAAATTTAAAATATAAAGAAATTAAAATTTTAAACATTTAAGATATTGTACATTAAATTTCTTATCATATTTAAAGTTACAGACCAATATGAATCTCAAGTTAAACACTCATGATTAAGGTTTAACATCAGTCCGAGTTTTACTAATTTGAGATACGAAATCATGTTATCTCCTAGACATTAACTCAAAACATATAACAACTTGAATGGGCCTAATAGTTAAGAACATATATTTCCTCCTAAAAAATCACAAGTTCAAGTCCAATCCAAAAGGTATAAAATATGTATAACTCCCTAGACTTTATAATTAAACCATTATTATTATAATGATATTTTTTTTTTAATTTAAAAATTTGTAATATTTTTGTTGAAAACTATATTCAGTCATGTAACTGAACAACTGACAATTTATCTTGCGGAGACAGGATCTCCCATGATTATTTAGTGTGGAGTTTTTCATATCAACCAGTCTTGTTCTCCTGGATGGCCTGCATATAGTCCGCGAGACTTCTTTTCTGCATTTCGGCTTGCTTCTACCCCATAATTAACACAAGCTTGGGGTAGAAGGCCGAAGAGTTGCTTGGAGTTTTTTGTTTCCCAGATTACAGTTACCATGTCTCTCATGGCGTTTTGCGGTGGATGGTACTTTTTTCTTTTCCTTAATTTGCATCTACTTATCTCTATTTCCCGTTACCATTAACATTCATGTCGATATTCGTATCTTATATAATATGATTCCAGGGTCTGTCTGTTCTTTTCTTTTTTCTCCATGTATCTACATTCATTTGTTATTATTTTTCAAAATTCCAATGTGATTCTATAGCAAAAATATGCTTTTCCCACAAGAGAAGGAGAAGAAGCTCTGGCTCGTCTGTCATCTCTGTCACCGTGAGGTATGTGAGCATTTGCGTCACTTAACTCGTAAATGCCCTTTATCAATGTCGATAGTTTTGTGTTATTGTTCATATTCAATGTGAATAGTTCTGTGTTATTTTCATATTCAATGGAAACCTGTAACTTAAAATTCAAATTAATATATTTGCTAAATTCAAATCTTTAAGCAGGTTAAATTCAAATTCTTAGGCAGGCTTATATCTATTGATAATGGGCATATTTAATGATCTTTTAACCATAAATTTCAATAGTTAGGTCAAAAGGGCTTACATCTACTAACAATGGGCACATTTAATAATCTTTTAACCATAAATTTCAATAGTATGGTTATCAATTGTAATGATCTTTTAACCATAAATTTCAATAGTATGGTTATCAATTGAAGAAGCTAGCATATTCTTAGTGGTCCTTTTAAATCAATGAACCAGATCTTATGTTCATAACTTTCTAGCATTTTTAAAAGCTTCACTTAAGCTGTTTACCTTTTAACATTTACTTAATATGATTAAGAAATTATTGTGTGACCATCTAATTGCCATGTTCAAATGATTAACAAACTTAATTGAAATTACAAATTTACTCCACTATCATTTTTTTATCATTTTACAGTATTAGATTTACATTTGTGCCACCTTACCTTATGGCAGCCTCATAATTACAATCAATCATTTTATATTCTTAAGTCATTTCATATTCTTCATTTCATCTTACCATCCCTAAGTCGTTAGTATGGTTATCAATTGAAGATTCTAGCATATTCTTAGTTGTCTTTCCAAATCAATGAACCAGATCTTATGTTCATAACTTTCTAGCATTTTTAAAAGCTTCCATTAAATTGTTTATTTTTTAACATTTACTTAATATGATTAAGAAATTACTGTATGACCATATAATTGTCATATTCAAATGATTAACAAACAACATAATTGAAATTACAAATTTACTCCACTATTAACCTTTTATCATTTTACAATATTAGATTTACATGTGTGACGTTCACCAGCAACAGCCGCTGAACGCCGAACGGTCCATAAATAAAAACTCTCGCGTTAAAAACAGAAGCAGTGAAAGCCTATGCATGAAGAAACTGCGAACTTCCCAGCCCATCACACAAATAGTGGCTAAATCCCACACAGAAAACAAACCCTCTACATCTCAGCCACTTCCCAGCCCATCACACAAATAGTGGTTAAATCCCACACAGAAAACAAACCCTCTACATCTCAGCCACGTACGGACAGTTGAAGAATTCCAAAAGTTAATCATTTAAACGCGGCAATCATATGATGTTACAGTAATTTTTTAATATGATTAGGTAAATGTTAAAAAGTAAATAGGTTAACTGATGCATTTATAAATGCTATCAACAATAAATCTAACTCATTGATTTTGAAGGAAGATTAAGAATATGCCAACATCTTCAATGCATGACTATCAGATTAGAATTTAAAATTAAAAGATCATTAATTGTGCCCATCTCCAATAAATATACATCTTTCGGCGTAATTAATATAAATTGACTACCATGCCCATTGATACATGCCCATTGATTCTTGTTGTGCAGGAGCTTTCACCCGAATTATGCGTGTACAGGAATGTGATTAAGCACGAAATCGGTGAAATGACACAGTTTCTAAGTGGCATGGCTGCTGATCCTACATTACCACGTACCAAAACCATCAAATGTCCTTCTTGCGAATACAACGAAGCTGTATTCTTCCAGGTTGGACGCGTTTATCTTCCTGTGATGGAACGTTCCATATCTGACACAGATTAAAAGACCTTCGCAGTTCATATTTTTTCATCGCTCTTCACCCGTAATAAAGCCCAGTTTAATAGTTTTTTCATCCTTACTGTTTCGTGATATACTTTGCAGGTGGCGGAAAGAGGAGGAGAAGACGGTATGGCCCTGTTTTTTCTTTGCTGCAATCCTGACTGCGGATATCGATGGAGGGAAGGAGAGAGTTATTGAAGAATACGAACCTTTTTTGCTTGTGTTTCCGAAAGCTTTCTCTACTTTGCAACTGTTATATACAGCCACAATTCTTTCCACCCTTTTCCAAGTCTATTTATTCATCTAAAATAGAAGTAATGGTTTATGAGCAATGACGGCGTGAAGAAGGCTTCTTTTATGATCAATAGATTTGGAACTTGATATTTTTTCTGTGAAACAAAATAATTGCGATTTTCGGGATAAATCTGCAATGAGGACTGTCAAATCTATTTTGAAAAACATACATGCTATATATTGATAACGACTGCTGTGCAATTCTGAACATTTCCATACATGTCTGTTAACATATCTGTACAGTAGTTAGTTATGAATAGTTTTCTGAAATCGTCAACATTGTGCAAACTCCGATTTGCATTTTCTAAATCACTGGCGACAATATTCAAACGAGCTTGACTATTTTATGACAAACGGTTACATGCAAACAAAAAGAATTTCTCACACTAAAACTATTGATTCGAACATCTCCTTTACTTCCCCGATAAGTTTCTCAGCACTTTCACGGTACCAAGATGCCTGCCCTATAGTTAATTGCAGTGCAGTTCAGTGGAAAATTATTCCAATCTACAATTCTGAACTAATGAAGCAATGCCCAGAAGAATAAATTCAAATGAAGTTAATCACCCCGTAAGGCGCTAAGAGAGATTATATGAAAAAGTTGTCCCACATGTTGGAACGATAATCGCCTGTGTGTTTTTGGACACCATCAATATATATATGGCGGTGGTCAAACTCATGCTGATGGAAGCTGAGACATATTTCCCTCGCCTACACATTCCAAGAGCTGGGATTGTTCCACACAGAGCCTTCAGCTCAATGTGAGTAGAACTGATCAACAATTTGCGCAGGCACGATTTGGAAGATGATAGAAACGAGAGCCATTCCAGCTCGCTAATTTACGATAACGCACTGAAATTTATACGGTGGAACCCTGTTACTTCTGTTGATTGTCCATGGACAATATTCATTTGTGACGTGGATGCTGTGATTTCAGAGAGATCAGTTAATTTCCTTACCTGATTGTCAGTTGGACTTTGATATGTGTATATCCAACACAATTTTACTATAAAATATGTGTATATACATAAATGGTGCTTGATAGACTGGGTATTTCTTATATATTGATAGGTGTATACAAAACACATTTTATGTCGTTTTGTTAGGATGCTTTCCAAACTTTTTGTCATGATATTATAACAAATGTAAGACATATTTGGTGTATACCAATGTTATATATTTGTTTTTATAACCAAGTTGAATCTTTAATAGGAAATTTCTATAAGTTTTTAATGAATTTCCATTTATAGTGGATTAAGTATATTTATAGTGGATTAAGTAGTCTAGTTGCAAAAGATGAGATGATTAAGGATGAGAGTGAAGGATAACAATGAGCAAAGCTTCATTTGCAATATACTTCACAAGGCATCTCATTACATTGCTTCTACAAAATTTTAGAGAGATTTTTCTAGTAAGCAGAAAAGAACCTTCTAGTAAGTCTTTTTACAATTAGTTTTTTCACACTATTACATGGACCTTATTTACCAGCCTCCATACATAGAAACCTACCTATCTACTTAGGGGGTTAGGGTAGGACCCTAACATGCCCTTTCCATTTCCTCAAGGCTAGAAATGAGGGAATGATAGGACCCTAACATGCCCTTTCCATTTCCTCAAGGCTAGAGATGAGGGAATGACGATCAACCACAATCATGATGATGGATTTATTGCCAAATTTGGCATTGTTTCTCCCTAATGTCCTCATGCCCTTTCCATTAAAAAGAAACATTGTCCTCAAGGCTATAGATGAGGGAAAGGTGATCAACCACAATCATGATGATGGATTTATTGCCAAATTTGGCACTGTTTCTCCCTAATGTCGTTGGAAAAAGTTACATTTTACCATAAAGTTATAGAAAATGAACGTTTGAAGGTGGGTGCAAGCTAATGATGGTCTATCGTGACATGTTAGTGGCAATGCAAACATGGAAAAATAGCAATATGTTAAATTGGAGGGATAATTCAAGGTAATTTTATAATGAATTTGAATATGGTGTTAATTGTAGGATATTGTATTAGCTTTTTGAATATATAATTTTTATTTATATAATTTGTGAATAACTATGTTAAATTTCACTTCTTTTAACATTGATATGTTATTTTTAAGAAAAATATATTGTAAGTGTCTTCATTAGTGAAAGTGTTGTACCTTAATGATGGAATTTCCTTAAACAAATTTGTATAATTGTAGAGAAACTCTCTCTCTCTCTCTCTCTTTGTGTGTATGTCTCTCTCTCTAGAGAGAGAGAGAGAGAGAGATGGATTGAGTGAGAGGGAAAGAGATTTGGGGGTAGAGAGTGAGAGAGAGGGAAAGAGAGAGAGTGGGGGGTAGTGGGGAAGAGAGAGGGGGGGGAGAGAGGGAGAGAGGGGGAGAGGGAAAAAATAGGGGAGAGAGAGAGGAAGAGGGAGAGAGGGAAAAATTATGGAGGAGAGAGAGAGAGGAAGAGGGAGAGAAGGGGAGAGCATGAAAAATATAGAGAGAGGTAAAGAGGGAAAGAGGAAGGGGGATACTTAGGGGAGAGAGAGAGAGAGAGATGGGATATAAAGGGGAGGGGTGGGGGAGAGAGGGAGAGAATGGTAGAGAGTGAGTGGGAGATAGAGAGGGAGAAATAGATAGTAGTGGGAGATAGGGAGGGAGAGAGAGATAGTGGTGGGAGATAGAGAGAGAGAGAGAGATGGAGTGAGTAAGAGGCAGAGAATGAGAGAGAGTGGAGGTGCAGATCCAATGAATTTATCATACAAATTTTGGCAATGTCATGTTTGATTATGAATACTATGAGATTTGATTATGAATACTACGAAGGGGGTGACTAGTAGGGGAGATAGAGAGAAAGGGAGAGTGGGGGAGGGGAAAAGTGTTGTAGGGCGGGCTATCTACCCTTGGGTTCGTAACTATACTCGGTTTTTATCCCCTCTATTCCTAGGAACCTTCCTCCACTTTATCCCTAGCTCTATCTATCATGAGGCCCCCACCTATACCCAACCCTTACCCCCCTCCACACTGAATCCTTGAGAGACCTATTCCCATACCTCTTCTTGGTGGTCCCACAACCCATACACCTTCATATTAGTGCTCTAACAATTTTCATATGCGTCAAATCACTTTCAATCATAAGACCTTCGGGTTCTAGTTGTCCCCAAGCCCCTCCACACCTTTATTCCTAAAGTTATATGGGCCATATAACAATTTTTTTTTTCTATTGCATTAAGAGCACACACGTGCTCTTGTGAGAAAAAATAAGTTAGTCTGGGCATTGTGCTTGCCTCATATCATTGTCTAGCATGAGTGCACACACATTCCTAGAACGTGTGCATGCTCTTACTAGACAAGAATATGAGGTAGGCTCAATGTTCATCCTCTTTCTCTCCCAAAAATGTGACACCATCCCAAAATATGCATGTAAAATCAACAAGAACAAATAGGTATTTTTGCTTTTAGTGTCATTTGAAAGAAAACTTTTGTCTTGTTGTGTAATTGGTAGGAAAATCTATGTAATTGGAAGAGAGAGGAAATAAAACTTTTATCATGTTGTGTATTTGGAAGGAAAATTATGTCTTTTTGTATAATTGAAAGTATAGTTTTGGAAGGCACTTTTGGTCTTTTGGTGTACTTGGAAGGAAAATTATGTCTTGTTGTATAATTGGAAGGCATTTCTTGTCTTGTTGCATAATTGGAAGGCAAGTTTTGGAAGACACTTTTGGTCTTTTGGTGTACTTAAAAGGCATTTATTGCCTTGTTGTATAATTGGAAGACATTTCTTGTCTTGTTGTATAATTAGAAGGAATTTATTGTCTTGTTGTATAATTGGAAGGCACTTTTGCTCCATTTTTGGTCTTGTGGTGTACTTGGAAGGAATTTCTTGTCTTCTTGTATAATTAGAGGACATTTCTTACCTTGTTGTATAATTGGGAGGAACTTTTGGCCTTGTGGTGTACTTGGAAGGAATTTATTGTCCTTTTGTATAATTGTAAGGAAAGTTTTGGAAGGTACTTTTGGTCTTTTGGTGTACTTGGAAGGAATTTCTCGTCTTGTTGTATAATTGGAAGGTACTTTTGGTCTTTTTGTGTACTTGGAAGGAATTTCTTATCTTGTTGTATAATTGGAAGGAATTTCTTGTCTTGTTGTATAATTTGAAGGTACTTTTGGTCTTTTTGTGTACTTGGAAGGAATTTATTGTCTTGTTGTATAATTGGAAGGATATTTTGGTATTTTGTTGTACTTGGAAGCCATTTATTTTCTTGTTGTATAATTGCAAGGAACTTTTAGTATTTTGGGGTACTTGGAAGGCATTTCTTGTCTTGTTGTATAATTGGAAGGGAAATTCTGGAAGGCACTTTCGGTCTGTTGGTGTACTTGGAAGGAAATTGTTCTCTTTAAATATGGTGAACCTACGTAATCGAGGTAGGAAGTCTTCGAGGAAAGAAAAACCCATTGAAAAGGAGTAATTGAAGAAAGAGAAAAGGAAAGGTTAGGTATGATAAAACACATGATTTTATCCCAACCCCATGACACTCCAAGATCCTTTTTCGAACTTGCTCTGCTCCCATCATTAGGAGATGGATAAAGAAATCCCATTGCACTGATCCAAGGGTCGTTCATAGTGGGGGATTGTTATACATTATTTTCTTCATCCCTATGACCGTTAATGATGTAAACCTATATGTTGTCTTTAGAGGGATCAGTGGCCCAAATTCCTGAAGAAAGAAGTGAGAAGAACTTTTTCTGAGAGAAGTTGTATTTTCCTTTGTAAAAACCCTATTAAGAAATATCACCACAGGCTGCACTATACACAGGGTGCGGCGATGCTTGATCATTTCCCTCTTCCCTAAAACTGGTCTGAGACATCTCCGCAGGCTACCCTATGGCTAGGGTGTGACTCTTTTTGTATGTGGGAAAAACAAGCATCTTCTCGATGCTTCTAGAAGGAGAAGCTTCTATGGTGAGGTGGCCTCCGAACGGTTTGGATCTTACTCACTTTAATGATTTAGTGGGATCATCCTAACCTCCTCACCTTGTCCTCTAAAGCTTATAAAAGGAGATGAGATTTCATGGAGAAAGTTAGCTTGATGAGGGTTTGAGTTGTCTTGTAGCTTAGAGTTTTTGGAGCTTGTATGGTGGCTTTGAGTTTTTCTTTGTCAAGATAGATTGTGAGTGACTTCCATATCTATGATCTCATAATCCATGGAGTAGAAGTGTGTGGGAAGCAAGGAACTGTTGGAAGGAACCTGACAACATCAAGGCATTTGGTTGTATCTTTCTTCCACATTCTTTAATACAGATATACTTTTCTTACCTATATGAAATTTATTTCTTCATATTGTATGATTCCTTGATCACATACATAGTTTCATATCAAATAGACTCTATTATTTTTGTCTTCATTGTCCTGTATTCCTTTGTAGATATTTCTCCATAAGCCTCACGACGAAGTCAGATCTTCGATATTTAAAAGGTATGTTCTAGATCCATTTCTCATTTGATAATTGAAATCTAAGGAAAGAGTAGTGTATTGTCTCATTTTGTTCTAGTTTCATGGTGAAGCTAGGGGGATTGATTTTTGTTCGTACTTAACAAGTAGCCCGATAACAAAATTGGCGACCATACTGGGGAACAGATTGTTTTCCTAGTTTGTCTTACTTTCTTACTTTGGTTTCTTGGGTTTTGTTTTCTGAATCACTCGGAGATCCAGCTTGACTCTTTGATTGTTAAACTTCACTAGAAAAACCTTGATGCTTTTTATTTTTTCCATTTTTTCTTTTGATCGCCGCACCCTGCTTTGAGGGGCAATGCGATGATCCAGGATTGATGCACCCTACATTTTTGACACAGTGCATCAACGTCGCATTGTATTTGTTCTCTAGCCTACGATGACCCAGGATCGTCACTCTGTGTTGGTCTTACAGCCTGTCACGATTTGAGAAATTTTTAGCTATTGGTGGTTTTTCCTTACCCAGATCTGTGATAAGTGTTTGGGGTGATTTGTTGGGTCTATTTACAGTTTACTTGACAGCTTTCAATCTTATTTTAGCCATCTTTGCTTTGTTTTAGATTTTTTGCTTTTGAAATATTTTATCTCTTGCTTTGAGTGTCTTTCGGTCACAAAGCTTAGTTTTTATTTAGAATTGTTTAGTGAAAAGAACACTTCTTTTTTATGAATAACTCGTGCTAAAAGAGAAACTTTGTTTGGGTTGTGTTTGTTTTGAAGTGATTTGCTATTTCTTTTAGCTATCTTTGAAACAAAAAAAATTAATTTCTTTCTTTATATTAGATTGGGGGCATCTTTACATTTGAAGTAGTGAAATTGCATGATTTTTGGCATTTTTGGTCTTGAAGAGGGGGGGGGGGGGGGGGG
>ML791722.1:188962-227234 GCA_009831015.1 Picea engelmannii | reverse complement strand
ATTACTCCCAAACATTGAACCCTCCTGGAGTCAAACGAATAGAGGTCATGATAGGCTCGGGTGACTTCCAGTCCTAATTCTTCCATGACGGCTTTGGGCATGAGGTTGTGGGAGGCCCCTGAGTCCATAAGGCAGTTATGCAGGACCTTGTCATGTATGTTCAGGGAGGTGTAGAAGGGAGGGGATGAATCATCTCTGTCTTCTACCATGGGACCTAGGACAACTGCAGGCCTTTCATCTTGGAGGTTTATAGAGTCTGTGAGGGGGTATGAGGCTTCGGTCTTTAACATCTCAGAGAAGCGCTTTTTGAATTCCCCATGTTTAATAAGCTCAGTAAGTGGCACAGGAATTCTTACTTTTTGGATTTCATGTTCGAAATTGAAAGAAGACATAGGCTTTGGGATTTCTCTAATTTCAGGAACATGATTATGGACAATGGGGGAGAGGGGTTGAGCCTTCTTACCTCTGTCTGCTACTTCATCAGCAGGTTTCTTGGTTCTGGTGGATGACTCAGGAACATCAGGTGTCGCTTCTCTTTTGTCGGACCTCAGATTGTATCTGCCTCGACCACCACTAGCTTTTTCTCCCTTGCTCAATTCATTCAGCTGACCATCCATGAGAGACTCTTCATAAGCAGTCTGAGTGAGATGAGGGAAAGGAGGAGTGACTTCTAGAGAGTGGATTTTAGGCTCAGGCTCGTCTGCTTCCCCTTCTTCTTCATCAACCACAAAATTGTTCTGAAAAGGAGCCTGAATTTTTTGGTCATCTCTGTCTCTTTCCTTCTCTCTGTGCATAGCTGGAGGAGCGAAATTATTTGTTCTTCTGAAACCTCCTCTATTCTCAGTGGTCTGAGGGCCCTTATACATTTGTTTCCTTTCCACCTTCAATATCTCCACCTCCTCTTTGAGGAGGTTCATAACTCGGGTCAGCTCATTTACTTGAGAGTGAGGTAGTGATGGGCTGGAAGTTGAGGCTTCCGACTTTTCATTTCTTCTGTCTGTGTCGGCCTGGCTTCTCAGTCTGTCAGCTGCCAGTATATTGGATTCCACTTCTATAGCTGCATCTTGCATCTGAGCCAAAGAGGTGGCTCTTCTTTCTCTTAACACAAGACAGAAATCAGGGTCAAATGCGCCAGCATAGGAAATTTGAGTAGAGGCCTCTGAGGGTTTAATCTCTGCAGGGATCTTGTTGTACATTTTATTAAATCTTTTGGAGAAGTCTGAGACAGAATCCCCTTGCATCTTCCTCAAAGACCCAAACTCTGTCATATAATACATATAATCTTTTCTGTCTCCCCACTGCCTCAGGAAAACATTATCCAAGGCTTCAATGCCAGCAATAGATCCAGGGGCTAGTCCCCAAGACCATTTCCTCACCTCCCCATCCAGACTCTGGACAAAGACTCTCATCCAGACATCTTCACTCTCAATATTCAGGTTGTCTGCATAGCTATAAAAGGCAGCTAGATGCTCTTCAGCAGTTACATCTCCCTCCCCACTGAACTTGGGCATGTACTTCAAATAGTCTCCAGCAGGGAGAGGGTTCAGAGGCTGGGGTAGAATCAAAGGAGCATATCTGGCATCAACTATGGCATCCATTCTGTTTGGAGGGGGATTAACACCAGCCATAGGGATATAATGTAGAGGAGAACTCGGAGGAGAAGGAGTAAGAACGGGTGAGGTCAGAACAGAGATTCTTGGAGGAGACAACGGAGAAAACAGAGAGACAACCAAGGGACCTGAGTGTGCAGACGCTTCTCTCTGTGCAGCAATAGTAACAAAAGGAGGGGTGGTGAAACCTTCAGAAGTTCGAGGTCTGTGATAAGACAAGACCTCCAGGGAGGAGGGAGTGACAAGGATTTCCCTTTTTGATACCAGACCAGAAGGAGAAAACTCAGCAGGAACACTCCCAAAATTTAAAGAACAGGGGACTTCGGAAGAAGGACGACTAGGAAGTTGCGAATAAGAAAATGGAGTTCTCACAGAAGGGGAGGGCATATTACATGTTTCGGCGATAGAAAATTCTCTCGCAGAGCTATTTCCCTTTCTGCGCACTACTTCTACGTCAGCTTCTGGTGTAGCTAAAGGAAGGTGTGGGTTATACCTTGTGTGTCTGCCTCTTGAAGCCACAGTTCATAGAGCAGGTTCTTCCCAGTGGATTCGTCACAATGGATTCGCCAGGTGCACAGTAGCAATCTTCATGTTCTGATATCTGATGCACCTTCAGAATCAGATGATCTTTGTCATTCAATCCTGGGGAAAATATTCAACTTCGTCCCCGGCAACGGCGCCAAAAATGTTGGCGACGGAAGTCACTCCTGGATTGCTTGCAGGAGCATAGCCCGACGCCCATCAGTTTAATGTCACGATTTGTTTTTAAAGAGGTGATCAAATGGAGGAAAACTCAAGGAGATATCACTCTAACTCAGGGACTGAGTCTGGTACATAAGGTGACAAAAGAGGTATTGATCCAACTTCATCCAGTGGGTTGATGAAAGGGTGAGTAGGTGGAAGACATAGTGAGGAAAGTGGACAAACATCTTTGGGCAACAGGATTACGGTTATTTGCAGAAGAAAGACACTGAATACAAGATCCTCTTGGTTCAGGGTCTCAAGAAGCTAAGGAGGACTCGACTGGATCCTCCAATTCCAAGTCACTCAGCGATAGGCAAATCACAAGAACTGGTCAGAAACATCATAACTGCTACAGTGATCCTACCAACATCATCCTATAACAACTATGGCTCGACTGGATCCTCCAATTCCAAGCGATTCTAACACAGTGGAACAAAGATGTAAAAAACAAACTGGCATTCATCAGGCAAGAAGTCTCAAGAGTGCATACATAACCAGAGTATCAGTGCTTCATTAAAGATTTACAACTAGGAGCTAAGCTCAACCATCAATATATACAAAAAATGGAGAAAACGCCTACATATACTCAAACTAACAACAGCAACAAAATCGAGGCGTAGCATTGAAAGATTTGTGTCTGCATGGCTTCTGACAACACGGAGCTGCAATCTTTGAATGGTCGTGCAACTTATGGCAGATGCAATCGATCCCCTGACAGTTTATTCGGCGAATCGACGTGTCTTTAATTCAATGCAGGACTTCCCATTATGGCGGAGACGATGTCTAACCACCACCAACCGCTTCAATAACTGCTTCTTGGGATTGAAGACGACCTGGCCACCTCATCATTTTGGGATATGGAAGACTTCTCGTGCTGCCACCTGGAATAACTGAAGGGTTTGAAGGACGGGTATGGAGGCCAACGCGGAAAATGAGGTATAGCTATGGAATGACGGGGGCCCAATTGCAAGGACAACGAAAAGAACGATGAGAGGTGAGAGAGGTGGTGGGGGGATGACATAAGTCATAAGGGATATACGCAGAGACAGCGGGAGAATAGACGTGGCAAGTTTAATGCAGTGAAAGGCTGACATGGAGGGAAAAGGATACGTGGCGGGTKATAAATGGATGATGAGACGAGGGAAAGGCCAACTGGAAGCGTGAGAGAGGGGTGAACGGTGACACATGGCGGCAAGGGAAAGGCGGACAGGGAGATGTCATGACGAAAATATGGCCCACACGGGTTAAAGACAAGGCAGCTGAGAAGGTCGGGGCCGCGCTTGAGCCGTTGATCCGGGCTCCTCTATCGTGGTCGTCGAAAAACTGCATCCACGATTCCGGACCCCCCCCCTCCGATTAAAGGTAGAAAGTCGGGGGGGGTCCGGAATTTCTTTCATCGCCGTTGATCTGGGCGCGCTAATCTGAGCCGTCGGAGAGGTGCGCCCCCGATTCCGGNCCCCCCCCCCCCCCCCTGCTTAAAGGTAGAACGGCAAGGGGGGTCTGGAATTTGCTGTGCGCCGTCGATCTAGGCGCGCAAAATCCAGCCGTCTAAAAGTGACTCACGTTTAATGCAAATGCGCTTGCGCCCAAAACTTAGGATAAGTGGGTTTTGACCCCTTCCTTTGCAATTTAACCCCTTAGCAAGAAATATCGCTAACAAGTGTATAGTCTCTTTCGCTCATTTCTTGAGAATCTTAATATTGATGAGTTTAATAAAATTTTGGGACATTGTGTATATGGGGATGATAAACATTTTCTCCTTCTCGTAATATAGCTTTCATCGAAGTGAAATATTTGCATTCTCATTTCTTTGCATTGTTTAGAGTCGGTCAAAACATCATTTAGTCCATGCCATTTTCCTCTTGAGTAACAACAACCTTAAAAATAAAGCGCTTATAAAAATTGTTTAGACATTTTTATATTTTCTGGTAGCAAACCTACAATAGATTAGTTGTAGGACTTTGGAATAGGTGTGAAAGATAACTTTCCAAAGTTGAAAACAAACATAGAATCTTGTGATAGGGAGAGTTTAAATCCAATTGCTACATTTTTTCTTGGGAATCCCTTCTCACACAAGGGTCAATCAATAGGTCGCATTAGGACCGATAGAGTTACTCACCCTGCTTTGTCGATCTTAGTGTAGATATTGAGCGTATTATTGGGGGTCGCTTGATAGTATACCCATGTTTATGTGTGGGAGCTCATCGAGTTGATTTCAGGCTAGATGCCCTTCCTTTGTACGTGGATCAGACTATCGACTGTTTCCCCGGGCATCATTGGAGTAATTGGTAACCTTAGTGGCCTATCTCTTTAGGGTCTTTACATGAGGTGACTGTGGAGGGGCAAGTCTTCGCGGTACATGGAATCAACATTGGCCAAACTCACTCGGGCTCCTTGGAGGGTATACCCATGATTATGTGTGGGAACTTGCACCAGGGCGTAAGTTCGTTAAGCAGGTTGTCAACGTAACTTTTCCACCTGCTCCATCTCATCCCCTTCATACATTGTTCTCGCGACATTGGATTTCATCACCAACTAGTGTGTTCATTGTAAGAAGGTTTTGTTTGCTTGTTTGCTTACCAAATTTTTAGCATGTGTTGTTTTTTTTCCCTAGCAGACTCTAGGTTGGATCTGTTTCTAATGGCGTCAGTTCCCAGAATGACCAATGAGGGAACCCCTTTTCACATCAACATCATGTTGATCCTTCACCTTCTTCACCAGTAAGATCTTCTTCACCTTCTTCAATTGCAAGGTCTTCTTCTGTTTCATATTCTTCATCGAGTGAAAGCTCTGAAGCTAGTAACTCGGTGGATAAAAAGAAGAAGAAAAGGAAGAACAAGAAGAAGAAACATAAGCAAGGGTCCAAATTTCCAACCACTTCCAAACATGTTGGAAAACAACCAGTTACTGATAATTGTGTTGGGAGTGTTGATGATGCCAAGATCACCCAAACAACCCATAAGACCAAGTACCCTTGCAGGCTTTGTAAGGGTAGCCATCTCCTTAAGGATTTTCCTGGTCTATACAAGGTTATAGAGGCATGGTCTACACACCCTCGCCAGCCTATGTCATCAGCCTCTAAACAACATGCTAATGAACTCCCATCAACTAGTCAAGATACTGTTGGGAAGAATAAAGTAGAGTCAAGTTCTCATGTATGTTATGCGGAGGGAGTCATCAAACTCACCTTTTCCCTTGTATGGAAGAAGCCTCAAAATTGCTAGAAGACATGAATTTTTCAAAACCTCAACTTCCAGCTGCTTATCACAAGCTTACTCTCAACCCACATGTAGTTGATGGAATGATCAATCCAGTCCCTTCGTCGGTCAGTCTGGTTGATCATGTAGTGAATCTGGTCACATCCTTAGTTGAACCAGTTGACAAAGCGGTCATTATGATCCTGTCCTCGGTCGATCCCACTCTCTTGTTAGAGAGTGAAACCCGATAGGTCAATCAGTTTCCATCCATCGACCTAATTCTCCCCTTGGAGAATGAAACTCAAGTGGTCGATCTGATCTTATCATCAGTCAATCCTACTCTCCCGCTAGAGAGTAAACCAGATATTGCCCACGTTTTTCTCGTTGATACAGACTTTACCCTGATGGGGGGCATTCCTCCTTCTCCCGTGGAACCCCCTCCAAGTAATGAGGCCATCCTTTTTGATTGGGGTGTGTTAACTGGACCTCGTCTTCCCTCCCACATTCCTTTCAACATTACAGTACAGGTTTTTGGTCGGGACATTCCTCAAACATTGATAGACGAAGGTGCGTCCATTAGTATTTTGTCCTTTATTGCTTGGCAAGATTTAGGATATCCTCAGCTTGTGTCGATTACGCAGAATTTGTTATCTTTTAACAGAAGAACCGGACACCCTTTAGGGATTATTCCTTAGTTTCTTGTAACTTTGGGAGGGAAAACTACTGCTATTGATGTCGTGGTAGTCCAGGACCCCTTAGATTTTGATTTACTCTTGGGGTGAAATTATGTCTATGCCATGAAAGTTATTGTGTCCACTCTTTTTCATGTGATATCTTTCCCTCACGATGGAAGAATTGTGACTATTGATCAACTTTCATTTTTTGGTCCTAACTAGATTACCTTCCTAAACGGTTCTTATATGCAGTTGGTATCGCCCCTGCCACAGGTCAATTATGTGGCGTTGTCTCCCATGCCTTTAGGTATCGATGCAGATGAGCCTCTCACTGTATGCTCAATCTCTTATGACTTGGATCTGATAGTTGACATGGTGATATCTTTGATAGGGCTAATGGAGCCTGGCCTCCTTACCCCTATTGTGGCCCTCAACATGTGTTCCTTCCAAATTGTGTTTCTTCCGTCCAATGAAGATATATTGGAATCCATGACCGAGTTTTGTCCCTTGACACGGTGTCCTTCTAGACAATTGTCCTCTTGGAAGCCATGATCAAGAAGACAATCTTTGAGCATGGTTTTTTTATTTCAATCTCATTAAAAAATGAAACCATCTTTGAGCATGGTTTTCTGATTTCAAGCTCATTAAAAAATGAAACCAGTTTCAAGGATAGTTTTTGTGTCTCTGTGACAACCTCGTTAAAAAATGAAACAGAGGTTGTGAGGATAGTTTTTGCATCTTTGTGGAAACCTCGTTAAAAAATGAAACAGATATTATGAGCATAATTCTTGTTTCTGTGTCAAGCTCGTTAAAAAATAAAATAGAGGTCTGGGGATTGAACCTGGATTTTCGAGCATAGTTCTTGTTTTTGTGTCGAGCTCGTTAAAAAATGAAATCGATTTCCCCTATCTTTGATTGATTCAATTACTTCGTTATGTATAGTATTTGCATCTTTTTTTCATCCTCCTGTGTAGTTGGACGAAACGAAGCTTGGGGGGAAATGCTTTCATCCTCTGGACTTCATGCTGAATTTAAACCGCTAGCTCTTTAAGATGGGGGCTAAGTACCAACCATCCCTGTTTTAATGTGTTGCGAAGTCACAAGAATAGTTTTCTATGGTTCAAGCTTGTGTAAAAATAAAACCACCTACCTCAAGCATAGTTTCCTCGGGTTCAAGCTTGTGTAAAAATTAAACCAGGTCCAAGCATAGTTTTGTTTAGTTTTAAGCTTGTGTAAAAAATAAAATCTATCCCAAGCATAGTTTTGTTTTGTTTTAAGCTTGCGTACAAAAATGAAAACAAACCCGAGCTTATTCTTTGTTCTTTCTCATGCTCATAAATCATTGAAAATGTAACCGAGTAAACTTTTATCACTTTTTCAGACTTGTAAAGGTTATACGAAAAAGGAACCCCTTGGAGTTAAATTTAAGCTCTTTTCAAACTCTAAACATGAAACGATTGTCAAGAGATCTTGTTATTTTTACGCTCGTTAAAGTATTTGAATAAAACATCTGATGAGTGGTAGGTTCTCTCTTTTTCGGTCTCGTCAAACTAACTTATGAAAAATGAACTTATGGACTTCTCTTTAAGTGTTTTTCAGACTCTCTAAAAATGAAAAACCCTTGAGTTTTCTCTCTTTGGACTTGTTAAATAAACATCGAAAGACCCATATGGGACTGAACCACTCCTTCTTAAGGTTCGTTAAACATACTTCGAGGGACTCGTCCAAAGTATGAGCTTACATCAACAAGCATATGTTATCCTCCTCAAGCTTGCGTAAAAATAAAGAGTTACTCGCCAGAAATGGTGGGGGGGGAATTTGGAAAGAAATGTTTCTAAAATTGTATTCTATGGAAGAGTCACTTTTGAACATGACACCCTTTCACTCACTTTGTGTCTAGGTTGGAAAATATGCTTGTCTCTTGATCATACTCCTTTATAAGATTACAAATTGTTATGTGATCTCTGTTGTTGAGTCAGTGTTTCCAATACAGTTGTTGTGTCATCAATATGTTTAAAGAAAATTTTAACCCGAAAATCCTTCTATTGCGTCAACCATTTCTGCAATCCTTAAGCCTTCTATTCCGTGGGCCATCCCTGAGTCAGTCCTAAATCACTTGTTATGTTGATCTACTTCAAATCTTGTTACTCGTTTTGTGTCATTGATGGGGATACATTAAGGCCCTTATGTGAGGAGTCTTTTCCTGTCAACTTCAACTCATTATCCAGGAATTAGAATTAGAAACTAGTTGGTACCTTGGAAATTGCATGCCTCAATGGCAGGTTTCCTCGCTTTCGACAATGAGTTTTCATTATTGACCCATGATCGGGAGATTTCGTCGAGTGTTCGAATTTGGCTCATTAATTCACATTCATTAGATTGTACTAGAGTACCTTGGGAGTCATTGACATTAATGGTGATTTCCCTCGCACTTGTTAACAATATTCACTAATGACTGATAATCAAGTGGTTTCTACCATGTTCGACTTCAACACATGTATTTGAATGGTTAGATTTGTACTATAGAGTGGTGGAGATGAATACCATGAATCTTTTATGATAGATTCAGGTTGTGTTGGAGTATACTCATATTGTATTGTTGCATAGATCCACATTGTATGTCTCGTGGCTATGTTCAAATTTGAGTCTTTAACACATAGATCCACAATGTATTTTTGGTGTCTATCTTCAAATTTTAGTCATAATGGCATGGATCCACAGTGTATGTTTGGTGGCCATGACCTGTATTACTTGACATGGATCTTCACATGTTGGCATTCATGTTTTGAGTCATTTGTATTATGAGTATAGGAATGCCTACCTCAACAATGATATATTATTGTACTTCTTTGTTTGTTGGCAGGTTTCTGACCAATTGTTCCTTGTTCCCTACACACACTCGACAAAGTATTTTGGATATCACTCTATTATAACTTCATTATTTTGGGGGATCTCTATTACACATTATTTGCATCATCCATATGATCGTTAATGATGTAAACCTATTTGTTGTCTTCAAAGGGATCAGTGGCCCAAATTCATAAAGAAAGAAGGGAGAAGAACTTTTCCTGAGAGAAGAAGTTGTATTTTCCTTTGTAAAAACCCTATTAAGGAAGATCGTCGAAGGTTGCACTATCCATAGGGTGTGGTGATGCCTAATCGTCTCCCTCTACCCTGAAATTGGTCTGCAACGTCTCTGCAGGCTTCCCTATGGCTAGGGTGCGACAATTTTCGTACGTGGGAAAAACAAGCATATTCTTAGTGCTTATAGAAGGAGAATATTCTATGGTGAGGTGGCCTCCGAATGGTTTGGATATTACTCGCTTTCATGATTTAGTGGGATAATCCTAACCTCCTCACCTTATCCTCTTCAGCTTATAAAAGGAGAGGAGCTCTCATGGAGAAAGTTAGCTTGATGAGGATTTGAGTTGTCTTGTATCTTAGAGTTTTTGGAGCTTCTATGGTGGCTTTGAGTTTTGCTTTGTCAAGATAGATTGTGAGTGACTTTAAGATCTATGATCTCAAAATCCATGGAGTAGAAGTGTGTGGGAATTAAGGAACTGTTGGAAGGAACCTGACAACATCAAAGCATCTGGTTGTATCTTTCTTCCACATTCTTTAATACAAATATACTTTTCTTTCCTATATGAATGTTATTTGTTCATATTATATGATTCCTTGATCACGTACATAGTTTCATATCAAATAGACTATGTTATTCTTGTCTTCATTGGCTTGTATTCCTTTGCAGATATTTCTCAATAAGCCTCGCAACAGAGCTTGGATTGCATTGGCGAAGTCGGATCTTTGATATTTAAAAGGTATGTTCTAGATCCATTTCTCATTTGATAATTGAAATCTAAGGAAAGAGTAGTGTACTGTCTCGTTTTGTTCTAGTTTTGTGGTGAAGCTAGGGGGATTGATTTGTGTCTGCACTTAACAATTACCCTGATAACAGGGATCGAAGACCAATGAGTTTTTTTTATTTACACCAAAAGTGCAGAGAGGATAACTATTGAAAGCATATAAGTAGGAATCCCACCCCAATATGCATTTTCCGGAGGGAAATCAAACTCGTAAGGTACCAGATGTAATATATATATATATATATATATATATATATATAATGTAGAAACGCGAATATTTATAAAATATCAATGGAATAACAAAATATTGAGAGAGCAATACCATAAATAATTCCTTTATTCAAAGAAAACAATGTTAACTTGTCTCTTAGAGGGAGAAACCTACAACAGAGAAGATATTTATTACAATAATTCTCAATACAAAGTTTATCATGCCTCCTTCTCTTATTTATGATAATTCTACCTTCTAAAGAACATTCTAAAGGAAGATCTTTCTAGAATTAGAAGGTTTTATTAGGTATTCTTACATTTATTAAATAGGCCTTATTAACTAATGTTGATCTTTATTACATGGAAAACATATTATTCTACCTACATGAGGGGTTAGGGAGGTTAGGTCCCTAACATGCCCTCCCCCTTGAAGAACAAACTTGTTCTCAAGGCTTGAGATGAGGAAATTGTTGCAGAATGGTGGTCGACTCCTAGGTGGCATCTTCTAGAGTTGTATCTTTCCATTGAACTAACGCTTCCTTTATGGTGCACTAATAGAGATGACGCTCATGCTAGTCCAATACTACTTGTGATTGCAACCAAATGGAACCCTCTTCATCCAACTCAGGGAGACTAGTATGAGTTTTACACTTACTTCCAATCACTTTCTTTAAGCATGAGACATGAAAAACATGATGGAGCTTAAAATAATTGGCCATATCTAACCAGTAGGCCACATGCCCCACTCACTTGAAAATTGTATAAGGACCAGAAAATTTTGGAGCAAGTTTCTAGTAGTGTTCATATTTAAGTGAAGTCTACTTATAAGGTTGCAGACGAAAAAAAACCTAGTCCCCTTAAGCAAATTGACATTTTGAATGACCCTGGTCTACTTGTTGCTTCATGTGATTATAATCCATGACCAAATTTTCTTTGAGCATACGGAGAATGGCCACACAAACTATAAGATTTTGGTCAACTTCTTAAACCTTCGAGGCACCTGGAATGTATGAGAGAACCAACGGTGGCTTTTGGCCATAGATTGCTTCAAAAGGAGTCATGCACATAATTGTATGGTAAGATGTGATGTACCACCATTCAACTAGGGGAAACCATTGAGCCCACTGGTTTTATCAGTTTGATATTCCAGCTAAGGCATTGTATAAACTATAGATAAGTGTCGCGTAGGAAATCTAGTCAAGGGCCCATGTAGATTCCACAAGCTTACAATTGGACAAGGAAGTCAATCATACACTGGATATAACTCTTAACTAGGTGCATTTCAAGAGGGATGAAACAAAGTAGCATGCAGGAAGAATAGATCAGAAAGTTGAAGTATTTAAAACTATTCCTGGCAATGTAGAAGGAGAGAATATACCCACAGAGGATAAAATTGAGAAAATAGCATAGGCTATGGAGAATTAAAGAATCCATATTACAGAGTTGACATAACTCCTAGCACCTAGTACTCCACCATACGTAAGAACAAAAAGGATCAGAAGTCTACAATTCATACAGAAAGCATTGCGCTAGTAATCTAGGAAATAACAAAACTTTACAACAAAAATCACAATTATGGACAAATCTTCAAGAGGATGGGAAAATTTAGGATTTGGAGCAGAAAGAAGAAGGGGTAAATACTGTGATGCAAGAACTGAAGCAGAATAAGAAAATTATGGAAATAACTGATAGACTGAAGAGTGCACAAGATATGTAGAATTTCCAGGTGGAGCTTAAGTCCATACAAGTACAAAAGCAATCAAGGAAAGCTCAATTGGAAATGTAACAAGAAGAAGCATAGAAAATGCTCACTGATATTGACGAAGAAAAGAGCCAAAATGAAAAATATGGATTAGAGAGTGTGTGGATATTATAGAAGAAAAGAGCACGCGGGTAAAATCCCAAATTGAAGAAATGAAAAACAAGTTTCAGGATCTTGAGAAGTCAGTACAGGAGGCACACACTACCTGAATGGCTCAAGACGAGCGATGTAAATGTGTTGAACCTACACATAATATATCTAGCTAGAAAATACCACACACAATTTGCAAAGAGAAATTGAGAAAGAAGAAGCAAGAGAGAAAGAATGGAAGAATTATCATTAACCGTTATGAATAATGAATAATTTACACATGGTATACTCTGTATAACTCAACCAATGTGCACTGGAGGTGAATCCAATGCACCATAGTGGTGGTCTAGAGTGATATGGACAAACACCAGTACTTACGGGAGTGAACTACCACCTAGTCTACTCTCTCGGGAAGTTACGAGAGTGAATTGCCACCTAGCTGAGTTAACTAGTCTACCAGTCTTCATTTAATTGATTGAAACAAAGTGAAGTGAGGAGGAGATTAGGGAATCATGGGTAATGCACTAGTTTTGTGATGATACCAAGGATATTTCGCATTAGTTGTTGATGATCCCAATGTTGCATGGTGACAAAACCAATTGATCATCTAGACTCCACTCAACTAGTCAAACTGAAGTGAAAACTGAAGAGAATATTCTCCTAGAGGAATATTCTCCCTAAACTTTAGGAGACTGGATAAAGACTAATAAACATAGGAAAAACCTTAAGAAAAATAAATCCTATGTGTGCGTCAAGTAACTCCAACACCCCCCCTGAACATCACTATAGTGAAAATAAATAATGGGTGTCGACAACGAGGGCATGTTAGGTACCCAAATACAAAAGATACATTGAAATAAAGTGAGAAAAGAGGGAAAACCTCATGGGAAACCCCCCCCCCCCCCCTCAAGATACAATGTATGTAAAAATAAGAAGTGACAGTTGCTAGGAAATTGTGTCCTTCACTCCAAGACGACTTCGCAGAGAATGGAACTTCTGCTCAGTGAAGGTCTTGGTGAATATGTTTGTTGTCTGTTTTTCTGAAGGACATAATTGTAGGTCGATGATCCCCTCATGTACTAAGTTCTGGATGTAGTGCATGTGGATCTCGATGTGCTTCATTCGTTGCCTCTGACATGGATCTCTATTGAACTTCAGAGTGCTCTGGTTGTCTCACCAAATGATGATTGTCTGATGAAACTGAATTCCCAACTCAGTGAGAAAATGTTGTAGCCACATGGCCTGAATAGTTATGTTAACTACCCCTCTGCACTCTGCCTCAGATGAAGATAGAGAAATAGCAACCTAATTCTTGCTCGACCAACAGATAGGCCTGGAACCAATATTGAGTGAGTAACCATATGTAGACTCACGATCAGTGTTATCGCCAGCCCAATCAGAATCAGTGAACCTAATGAGATATAATGTAGATTCTATTGCATAATGAATCCCAAAGGTGATGGTGCCCTGTAAGTATCAAAGGATATGCTTTGCAGCCTTCTAATGTAGCTCATGTGGCTCTTGCATGAACCTAGAAACTATGCCAACTGCATAGGAGAGGTATGGTCTAGAGTGTGTGAGATACAACAAGCTCCCCACTAGTTATCTATATAGTTTTTTTTAAACCATTGGAGTGTCCCCACCATCCTCAAGTGTGACTCCTGATAGGAAATAATTCGGAGCAGACTTGCATTCTGTCATGTGAAATCTCTCAAAGAGATCTCAAGCATACTTGGCTTAAGACAATTTGATGTCTGATGCATCCTGACTAATCTCGAGTCCAAGGAAGAAGTGTAGCAGACCCATGTGCATCATCAAGAACCTGTCATGTAGAATCCTCTTGACTGTAGAAATCACTAAAGTTGAGAAATCGGTGATCAACAAATCATCAACATACAAAACTAAGAGTAGAAGTTAATCAGTTGTCCTGAGCATGTATAAATTCAGGTCTGAATTACAATGTAAAAATTTCTATGACAACAAGTACGAGTCCATATTGGCATACCATTCCCTTGGAGCCTGCTTGAGGCCATACAGAGACTTCTTCAGTCAACAAACCAAAGATGAGTCACGCATAAATCCATGGGGCTGCTCCATATAGATCTCCTCAGAGAGATCATCATGAATAAATGCATTCTTCACGTCCATCTAATGGACTTCCCATCCCTTGGCTACTACAATGGCAAGTGCCAAACATATGGAATTCATATTTTCTACTCGAGTGAAGGTCTCATCATAGTCAATTCCATGCACTTGCTGAAATCCTTTGACAACAAGCCTGGCTTTGTATCTGATAATCAGTCCATCCGTTGCACTCTTGGTCCTGTATACCCATGTGCACCTGACAAGTTTCCTTCCATAAGGAAGGGGAAACAAATCCCAAGTCTGGTTCTCGAGGAGATATTTTTACTCCTCCTGCATGGTAGATTTCCAAAAGGGATTTCCTGCAACCTTTCCATAAGAATATGGATCTGAAGATTGAACCAAGAAAATATGCCTGGAGGGAAATGGTTTAGTGGAAGTGAGTGCAATAGGAGGCTCCTTGAAATCATATCGAGTCCTCCTAGTATCAATTGGATCACCAACAAGATACCCTGCATCCTGAAGAGTAGTCTGGGCCCACTTGGGCCTCTGCTGTGGATTTTCATTTGCATATGGATGCATTGACTTTGTATCTGAACGTACTGACTATCTATCTGACTGTACTAACTCTGTATCTAGATCATATGAATCCTATGAATCAGAACTCTCGTCTAAATAAGATTCGGCATGTGCATGCTCATCATCTCGGACAGGTGGAAGAATAAAGGTGTTTGCATGCGTCTGTTGAGGTACATGCAAGGCACTTTCCTCAAATTGGACACTTCACTCAATGATGAGCTGGTCCGAGGAAATATCAATAAGTCTATATCCCTTCACACTGTTGAGGTATCCAACAAAAATACACTCAGTTCTTTATGGATCAAGTGCCTTCCTCTTTTCAGAGGGAATCTGGGCCCATGCATGTGAACCGAAAATACGAAAGTGGGTCACTTTTGGTTTGAGGCCGCTCCAAGCCTCGTAGGGGGGTATTATCCTTGACAGATCTATGGGGAGATTTTTTTTGGATTTAGGTTTCAAAATTAAGTTCTTCGACCCATAGTCTTTTGTGGTAGTGACTTTGCATGTAGCATGCAAGATGCCATCTCTTTTAGAGATCTATTTTTCAGCTCAGCAACTCTGTTTTGCTACGAAGTATAGGGAACTGTGTGTTGCAACTGAATCCCTGCCTCATGAAAAATATTTTGAATCTCATTATTGACATACTCTCCCATGTTATCAGTTCATAGGACTTTGATTTTCTTTCCTGACTGTATCTCAACCAGGGCTTTGAAATCTTTGAGGTGTTGAAAGACCTCTAATTTTTGCATGAGAAAGTAAATCCATGTGAAACATGAGAAATCATCAACAAAAATGATAAAATACCTCACTTTGTTGATTGATGGATGTGGAAAAGGGCCCATGAGGTCACTATGGATCAAATATAAAGGAGAGGAAGCTCTCTGAGTCTTTCCTTTGTCGAATTTCTCTTGAGGGTGTTTTCCAAGAACACATGCCTCACATATTCCTTTGGATAAATGGATGTATTGTAGACCATATACCAATATTTTCTTGCTAATTTGTTTCATATATCTGAAATTCAAATTGACGAGTCTTTCGTTCCATATCATACTGCTTTCATCAGCATGGGTAAGCAGTAAAGAAAAATCTGGTTCAATAAATTCAGAAAATGTATACAATCTATATTGATGATTTACCTCACCAGTAGAAACCCTAGAATTGGTTTGCATGTCATATATGTCCAATGCATTAGGCATGAATATGTATTTCTTTTTAGTGTAGGAATTCATCATTTGATACACGGAGAGAATATTGATGGAAAGTTTGGGAACGTGCAACACATTCTCGAAGCTTTCGTTGGTGAGTTCAATCCTTCCTTTGTCGATGACCTCGACTGGAGAGTTGTCCCCCATCAGAATAGGAGGACCTTTGCATGCATCCAATGAAGAATATACTACTTTTTTGGAAGCCATGTGATGTGATGCTCCTGAATCTATGATCCAAGCATTGGGAGAGGAGTTGATGGCAATCAAGGCATGGCTAGAATTTCCTTTCTTGGGATTTTGATCTTTTGGCTTCTTCTTCTTGGCACCCTCGGGAATGCGATATCCAAGTTTATTTTTCTGAAGTATTTGAGTCATTATATCTATTTGTTTCTGCATGCATGTCGATTCTAGATGGAATCCTTTATGGCAGTATGTGAATTTCTCCCCTTTTCTTCCCTTTCCACCTTTGGATCTGGAGGCATAGGTGAAGGGTTTTGAGTACCCTTCCTTCTTCGGATTTGCATGAGCTTTCTTTTTGTCATTATATTTATATTTATGATATTGATGGTTTCTATATTGCACAGTAAGTGCATGCACCTTTGGGCCTTTGATTTTTCCCACGTTGATGAGCTTGGTTTTCTTTTGTGTCGGGGATTCAATAAATTCCTCAGGAGAAGTAATCTTCCAGGTGGCTCCAGAGGATAATTTGACTGAATCGAATGTGGATATGAACATGGTGAATTCAAGACCAATTTTGGAGAGAATGGTGAGAACCATTTGTTTCTCCTCCTTAGATTTATCAACCCTGCAAACTTTGAGTTGCGACAGTAAATCCTTGTATTTTGTAAATAAATCTTGGAGATTGTCGAAGCTTTTTGGATCCAATGTGAGAAATTCCACCTCGAGCATGTGTCCCCTCATATCATTATGTTTTACAAAGAACCCTTCCAAGGTGGTCCAGGATTCATTGGGGTTTTATAGGAAGATATGTGAAAAAGGAGATCATAAGAGACGAGAGTGCAAATTGTTTTGAATGCTTCATCCATTCGATTTAGATACTTGGATTTTTCTATGGTTGATGTCGGTTCTGTCTCTGTATTCAAGGTTAACCTGTACAATCCTCTAGTTTGGAGATGCATGATTATTCTCTCCTTCCATGCAAAGTAATTGTAAGGTGTAAGAATGAATTCTTTTGGGAATTCCATTTTTTTGTTGTCTTCAGTCTTTGGTACCTGCAAAACAAAATTGGTGTAGCTTTTGCTTAGCATTCTGTCGACTCTAATACCTTGTAAATTTGTTGAACCTACATAGAATAGATATAGCTATAAAATACCACAAAAATTTGCAGAGATAAATTGAGAAAGAAGAAGCAAGAGAGAAAGAATGGAAGAGTTCTCATTAACCGTTATGAATAATGAATAATTTACACATGATATGCTCTATATAACTCAACCAATGCACATTGGAGGTGAATCCAATGCACCATAGTGGTGTTCTAGAGTGATATGGACACACACCAGTAATTACAAGAGTGAACTTCCACCTAGTCTATTCTCTCGGGCAGTTACAGGAGTGAATTGCCACCTAGTTGAGTTAACTAGTCTACTAGTCTTCAATTAACTGACTGAAACAGAGTGAAGTGAGGAGGAGATCAAGGAATCATGGGTAATTCTCTAGTCTAGTGATGATACCAAGGCTAATGTGCATTATCTAGTGATGATCCCAATGTTGCATGGTGACAAAACCAATGCGTCATCTAGACTCCACTCAACTAGTCAAAATGAAGTGAAATCTGAAGAGAATATTCTCCTAGAGGAATATTCTCCCTAAACTTTAGGAGACTAGATAAAGACTAATAAACATAGGAAAAACCTTAGGAAAAATAAATCTTAGGTGTGTGTGAAGTAACTCCAACAAGACATAGGTGATTGTTGGGGGCTTGTTGGCGCAGACCATTTTGGAACAAAGTTCGAGGAAATATTAATGAATATTATGGAAAGGCATGGTAATTAATGAAGGTAGTTAGAAAATGGAACAAAGAAGGAGCACACACCAGAAAACCTAGAAAGAAGCACCGGGAAACTAGGAAAGTCAAAGGAAGGAAGAAGGACGTGGATCGACGAGGAAAATGGTTGGATCTTGGACCAGCTCTGCTCGGGAAGTTATAAAGTGGACAAATCCAATCCACCTAAGGTTATTGGGTTAGGGTTTTGGTCATTGTTGTAATGAGTGATTACCCCATTTTTTGAAATATAAATATATTGTGTGAGATAGGGGGTAGGAGGGAAAGGAGAGGTTAGTTAATCTAATCATGAGGATGATCTGAGAGCTAGTTTTTTAGACAGAACAAGAGAGTTTTGGAGAGATAGAAATGTAATTGAGATTAAGGTCGCAAGTTGTGGAGCTTAGTGTGATATTTTCAACCTCAAATGTTATGTGCACAATGCTATAACTATTATACAGAATAAGAAAAGAGCCCAAAAAGATAGATCTTTATGGACATAACCTGGGGGGTGAACCACAGTAAATTTCTGTCTCTATGTGTAATGTTCATTTTACTTATTACTATTGTTTTCTTATGAATGGATTAATATATAAGTGGGAAAATGTAGAGCGTAATAGAATAGCCAAGATATTTACTACAAAATAAATCTTGAATGAATGTAACTGATTATTGAATGGTAGATCTGGATATAATGATGTATTAGAATAATATATATGATGTATGATGAGGTATAAATAATGTCTCTCATCCCTACAGTAGTCTCCCTTCCAAGGATGCAGACATCTGGGTCTTGCAATCACCCATAAGCCATATTGGGTGAGACTGCATTATGCACTATGTCTGTAGTATTTCCTTCTGGTCAATAGAAGGGCCAATGGTTTGAAGGGTTTTTTTGGAAACCTAAAGTAGAACCCAGGTCAGCCCATTACATACAACATAGGTCATTTGACCAAGTTGAAATAATCTGGCATAGTGTACGACTTTATTGCTACTTTTGAGCACTTGGTTTTTTGCACTGAGGGCATGTATGTTGGTTTTTTCTGGGAATGCTTTATCAGTGGCCTCAAGGATGAGATTTTTTCCCATGTCCTCATGGCTCACCCTTAGAGTTGGGTGGAAGCTACTAAAAGAGATAAAAAATCACAATAGGTTGTATCTTCTCCAACCAGAAAACCATCCTTTATTCCTCTCCCTATGCCCACCACTCCAACCCCTCCTTCCACTCCATTGAAGATCCAGAAATTGGCCCGGGAAGAAATGGATGAATGCCAACTCAAGGGAATTTTTTATAATTGTGATGACAAATATTTTTTGGGGCACAAGTGTATGGAAAAAAAAAATTACGGCCATATCTAAGGATGCTTCAGAAGAAGTGGTCGAGGCCCCCCTTATGGTTGAGTTACCAAAGCCAACTGATATTACTCCACCCTCGGACCCCCCAGAAGTTGAACCAATCATTTCACTTAATGGTCTCATTGGCTTCTCTGCTCCCCAAACCCTCAAGCTAAATGGCTACATTAAGCATCATAAGGTCATCATCCTCATTGAAAGTGGAAGAACCCATAATTTTATTCATCGCCACATTGCCCAAGAAAATAATTTCTATATTTGTGCATTCAAAAACTTTCAAATCATGATTTCCAATGGAGGATCCATGAAATGTGGGGGGCATTGTGAAAATGTGTGTATCCAAATTGGTTAGCACCACATGAAATCTCATATGTTTTCTATCGACATGGGTGGTTGTGACATTGTTCTTGGTGCAGAATGGTTATGGACTCTTGGTCCCATCCTCATGGATTTTAAGGAATTAACCATGCAATTCAGCCAAGAGGTCCAATAGTATAAGTTCCAAGGCATCATTGCTAGCTCCTCTGAAATCATCAGCTCTCATCACATGGAAAAGCTCCTCAAGAAAGGTCATTGTGGCATTATTGCACAAATCCATTCCATTCATGCCATTGAGACACCCTTTGTGGATCCTGACCTCCAAGCCATTCTCTCCAAACATCAAGTTTTTTTTTACACTCTTCGGGGACTTCCCCCTTCCTGTGGTGTTCATGATCATTCCATTCCCCTAGTACCTGGTAGCCATCCTCCCAATGTTTTCCCTTATCATCACCCCTTTGCACAGAAAAATGAAATTGAGAAAATATTTCAAGAATTGCTCGCCGCAGGTGTTATCTGTCCTAGTACTAGCCCCTACTCTTCTCCTATGGTCATGGTACTTAATAAAGAAGTCTCTTGGAACATGTTTCCTAAATTTCGCTCCCTCAATAAAATCACCATCAAAAATAAATTTCCAATCCTTGTCATTGATTATCTCTTGGATGAATTAAGCGGTGCCCAATTCTTTACTAAAATTGATCTCCATTATGGATACCACCAAATACATATGAAAGAGGAAGACATTCCTAAGACTTATTTTTGAACCCATGAGGGCCAATATGGTTTCTTGGTCATGCCCTTTGGCTTGTGTAATGCTACCTCCACTTTCCAGAGCCTCATCAATCATGTCTTTCATCTTTTTATCTGTCATTTTTTCTTAGTTTTCTTTGATGATATTCTCATCTATAGTAAAACATTGACAACCCATCTTTCCCATGTGGATCAAGTTATTCATATACTCTCTTAACACCAAATTTTCCTCAAACAATATAAATGTTCTTTTGGAGCCTCAAAAGTGGAATAATTGGGTCATATTGTTGGCAAGGATGGTGGTAGGGTGGATCCTAAAAACATTGAATATATGAAGGATTGGCCTCATCCCAAGAATCTCAAGATATTGTGTGGGTTTCTCATCTTAATAGGATATTATTGGAATTTTGTTAATAATTATGGAAAAATTTTAACGCCTCCCACTGCTCCTTAAAAAGAATGATTTCATTTGGAATCCAACAGCTGATCACTCCTTCTAAGCCTTGAAAGGGGATATGTGCACTACTCATGTCCTGGTCCTTCCTAACTTCAGAAAGACCTTCTTCCTGGACTATGATGTTTCATGGAAAGGAATTGATTCAGTCCTTATGCAAGATGGTCGGCCTTTGGCCTTCACTAGAAAACAACTATTGGAGTGCCATTTGGGCCAATCAATCTATGAAAAATAAATGATGTCCATTTTGCATGATGTGTATCTCTGGCGTACTTATCTATTGGGGAAACTCTTCCAAATTAAGACAGATCATTAGAGCCTCAAGTATTTTCTAGAGAAACAACTTTCATCCCTAGAGAAACAAAAATGGGTGACCAAACTATTTGGATATGATTATGAGATCATTTACAAGAAAGGAAAATATAATGTGGTTGAAAACACTCTTTCAAGGAAATATGAAGATGAAGGGTCCCTGTTTTATCTATCCTTCATTGTACCATATTGGCTCCAAGTTGTTCGCTAGGAGGCTGCAAGATCCCAAACTGTCGCACCTTATCCAACAATTGTAAGACAATTCTCTAGTTTCTCCATAGTACTCTTGGCACAATGAAGATATTTTCTACAAAAGTCGTCTTTATTTAAGAAAAAAATCACAACTTAAATCCACGGTGCTTTCTGAGCTGCATGCTACACCCACAGCTAGGCATTCTGGATTTACCAAAACCTATGATAGGGTCAAACGTTCTTTTTTCAGGGATGGTATGAAGCGGGACATCCAAACCTTTGTGGTAGAATGTGATGTCTATCAATGCAACAATGGAGAAATATTCAAAGCCCTAGGAACACTACAACCGCTTCTAATTCCACCCGCTATTTGAAGGGATATTTATATGGATTTTATTTTTGGCTTACCTAAATTGGGAAATAAATCCGTCATTATGGTGGTCGTTAATTGTCTTTCAAAATATGCTCTTTTTTGTGTTCTTCAATACCCACTCACTACATCCACAGTGGCTCAAATTTTCATGGATAATATCTTCAAGCTTCATGGCATGCCTCATTCCATTGTCTCTGACCAAGATCCCACTTTTACCTATAATTTTTGGCAAGAATTGTTCATCCTACAGTGTTCCCAATTGCATCTCAGCACAGCATATCATCCCCAAGATCATGGCCAAAATAAAGTTTTCAACAAGTGTTTGGAAACATATTTTAGGTGTTTTTTCATATGAGAGGAAAAATCAGTGGGATCAATGGTTACCCCTCGTTGAATGGTGGTACAACATGTCTTACCATACAACTACTCACATGACTCCTTTTGAAGCAATATATGGCCAAAATCCACTTTAAATTCTCTCATACTTGCTCAATCTCTCGAAGGTATAGAAGGTTGACCAAACTCTTATAGTTCGAGGGGCTATTCTCCATACACTCAAAGAGGATTTGGTCATGGCTCAAAATCACATGAAACAATAAGAAGATCAAGGTCACTCAAAACATCTATTTTTTGAAGGGGACCAGGTGTTTCTTTGACTGCAACCTCATAAGAAGACTTCACTCAAGGTTGACCATTGTCAGGAGTTGGCGCTCAAATTTTATGGTCCTTATATAGTTCTTAAGAAAATGGCATAGGTGGCCTATCATTTAGATTTTTCCATTCATTCTAAGCTCCATCCTATTTTTCATGTCTCCTTCTTAAAGAAGGTGATTGGAAGTAAGTGCCAAACTCAAACCAGTCTTCCCGAGTTGGATGAAGAAGGATCCATCTGGTTGCAGCCACAAGGAGTCTTGGACCAGCGTGAGTGTCATATCTGTTAGCGCACCATCAAGGAAGTGTTAGTATAGTGGAAAGATTCAAATATAGTAGATGCCACCTACAAGACAACTACCATTCTGCAACAATTTACTCATCTCAATCCTTGAGGACAAGGATATTTTTTAAGGGGTAGGGAATCTTAGGGACCTGTTATCCCCATTTTGTGGGATAAATAAGGAGATTATGTCTCAATGCCCTTAGGTTAAAAATATGGAGTGATGACGGACTACATGACCAACAATGTCCATGTGCACAGATGGAGACCCTTCTCACGACCATAGAGGTCAGGATTTTCAGGATGTCATCCACCACACCCACTGGCTTCCGATAAGGCAATGGGCCTTGCTCCATGAGGTACAAGTCAGGTATTATGGTGAGTTTCATTTCAATATTTGAGGCATTTTGAGTATGTTGTATCTTAGACTACTTTAGATTTCATGACATATGCTTGGACATTATGCCTTTTTCCTCGTTTCACCTTGGTGGTTGACATCGTGCCCTAGTAAGTGGTCTTCCTCGGGAATGGCTTTGCTACTAGGAACTCAGTTGAAAAGACATCGTATTGTTCCCAGCCATACTTACCACTTTCCATCAGATAAAACCCCCCATTTCCTTGTCTCTTGGGATTTTAGGGTGTATTGACCCAAGAAGAGGTTGTCCCTCATTCTATGGGAAGAAGGGGCTGAAGGCCCATAGGGATTGTTTTTGGTTAAAAAAGAAATATAAAATCCTATATATAAACCTTCTAGATGATTTTCCCAGGGATCCCTTGAGAAATAAATGAAGTGCTTCTTTGTAAGAAAAGGGGGACCCACAATAATAAATAATTGTGAATGCCTAAAGGGTTAGTTGGAGGATAGGAGGTCTCATCATGAGTCGTCTTATCATGATCATGGGTATCTAGGGTATGACATTACCATCATCTGGTCACCAAGATGGGGTAATGGCTCTCAGTTGCATGGTTTATGGAAAGGGGGTCTCATCATGAGCCAACCTTCTTGTTTCCGCAAGATACTTGTGTGTGACACTATCTGTAATGTCCCCATTTTTGGACATTATTATCTTACAAAGTGTGATGCCTACCAAAGTAGCCAGATAGGTGTGAAAATGAGTTCAAGAGTTTTTGAGGGGTTTTATTAGGCCTGAATTACATCTCTCATCATATTTCATCATCAGGATCCATTCCGCACAGCTTGGATTTGGTTTTGTTGCATTCTGACGATTTCTGTAATTCTAAGTTATTATGGGTCATATTTTAATTATTTTCACCAAGGTCATTTTGGGCATAATACTTGGAGAAATCTCTTAGTGTAATATCTCATTGGAATCGATAGGAATATAAATACATGATTAGATTATGAGAAGTGACTTTCAGTGGCCGGAGAAGCCATAGGGATGAATAAATCACTTTTTAGAGGAAACAATGCCAATTAATAATTAATAAAGTGATTTAATTAAAGAATAATAAAAATAAAGTAAAATTCAGTTGGAGGGAAAAGGTGAATAGGGGGGATAAAAGAGAGATAGGGGCCTCTATTCTCTCATTATGCTTATTATCATTTTGATGTCTAGCTTCTTTCTAGAGAGCCCATGATACTTGGGGGTTTTGAGGGTTTGATTGAACAAATCCTAGAGATTAGCTCGGTGGTGAAAGATTCCACCTTTCCTGATCCAAGCTTGGCCAAGGAGTTGAAATATTCCTCCCTCTCCATTATACATTAGTTTATATTCAATTCATATCCATTTTAGTCATTCATTTGTGAAGCTGGGAAAAATATTGCTTGAAGGGGCGCATCTGGTAGTGGAAATCTTCATATTTTGGGGTTGTATCAGTTTATACTTGTTGGGATCGCGTTATATACATATTGGGAGAATTTTTTATGAGGATATTGGTCATTTCATTGGTGTATTGAGTCTCATCTTCGGCCGGGGAGAATTAATACTAAGCAGGGCACATATCTTGTCATTGGGGCCATCCTTTGCTAAAGAAATTACATATTTTTTGAGCAGTTGTTAGAGGGATTCTATTGGGGGACTCTTTTCCTTTATTTGGATGAATTTTTTATGTATTTTATAGCCATATATAATCTGTATCAAATACATTTCACATCTGGAAATTACTATGTGTTGGATAGCCAAGTGAATATTAAATAAAACAAGGATTTGAGGTACTATCTTATGGTGGTTAATAGCTATTAGTTTCTGATTTATTTGGTTATCATTGCATGTGTTTTCCTTATATATTAAATGAATAAATATGGGCCAAATACATCAGAAAATACACTTAAATGAATGCTACATCCATTGCACACAGTGTTTAAGAAAACACTTCAACCAACCAAATGCAAATAAACATAACAACAAACACAAATTCAAAATAGTTAGTCATTAGGAAGGGTTTTAGGTGTTTCATGTGATTTGTTTGACATAAACATAGTCCATTAAACTTGATTTAATTGGGAAAAAAAGTAGTGAAGTGATTTCAAGGGAGTTGGGAGCTTTTATGCCAAGTGTTTGACAAAATTCCTCAACCACATAGATCTGATTTTTACATCAAATTTGATTGGGAACATTATAGTGGTATCAGAGCGAATTTCCTTTTCCATCCTATGATATACATTGATGATCTAGAGGATAGATGGATTTTGCGGATTTTGCAGAGAAGATCATATATTTTAATGAGGAATATTACACCCTTAGTGAGACATTCAGGGCTCAAGTAACATTCCAACAATTTTGTATCCATCAAAAATCCTAGGTGGAGCAAAGATGAGGTTAAACATTGGGCCAAAAAGATGGAAGAAATCCATTATTGGAGCACCATAACAGGGGAAAATAGAGCCAAAGAAGTCAAGGAGGTAGATACATATCTACCATCTAGTAGATGGAAGGAAGCACAGATTGAGCCTACACCCATTAGGTGCAGGGAACTTTACTACAATTGCAAAGTGCCTTGGGAGCTAGCTCACAGATTTAGGGGTAAAGGGAAGGTGCACATTGTTGAGGTGCACTACAATAGTGAGGATGAGCATATGCATGTGGATGAAACCATAGATTCCTATTTAGATCAGTCTAATGAGGCTAGTGACTCCTACACATCTAATGGACAATTGGATGGACAAGATGATAGTGCGTGTTCCTTATCTTCCCTATCAGACAGTGTTGAGAACTCACCACTTCAGCATAGTGGTGAAACTTGTGGGGATTCATATGTGTTAGCACCTGGTATGAGGTCATGCGTGGGGATACTGTTCCTCCCCTGGAGTTGATCATGACACAGTCCTTACCTTCTCATATATTTATGATATAGATGGCACAAGAGGATATCAGTAGCATTTCGGAGGTGGTAGAGGAGCCTTGTGAAGCATTTGAAAACAAATGACATATGGATCTACAAGCCTAGGAGGAGAGACATGGCTTGGAGCCAGTTGAATATATACATACCTATCAGTATGAGGAGAGTGAGTCACCTCTTTTGGGGAGTCTATTGTTAGATCAGGTTGTGGAGACTGATATTTTGATGGGATACTCACTTCCATGATCGGTCTACGGTGATGAGGATGCACTCCTTATTGGTTGGGATGACCATATCTCATGTCTGGACACATATGTATGGGATATAGGTGCATATGACATTAGCAGAGTGAGTGCACAGAAGGATACAATTGCCCATATAGGATACAGTGTGATTCATATGGGGGTAGTAGTTGGTGATGATGTGGAGTGGCATACAAGAGGACTCAGTAGCACAGTGGACAGTGGGTAGTTCAGTTCCTTATCTTTTGAGGAGTGTGTTGTTGGGGATTACATTATTGACACTAGAAGTGAGAGGCATGAGGTAGCACCTCAACAGGATTGTGATCAAGAATGACGGCACTTGACAGGATAGTTGAGATTCAATGAGGACATGATCATGGAAGCCACTAGATGCATTGATGATACACACACATTGGTGGTAGGTTATTGTTAGGGGGCCTCAATGGCACATGATAATTTAGATGGGGGGATTTCCATTGATTACTTCCATACACTTAGGAAGAGAGTGATGGTTATGAGGGCCGACTACCAACGATGTTTTATGGATAAATATTACCTATTGGAGGTTGGTGAGATGTATCACAGGGCACTAAGGGAGAAGGATATAGGACACTAAGGGAGAAGGATATTGAGGTAGACCAACTCACTCATGATTTGGCGAGAACACGGGGATTTTTGGAAGCCACACAGATAGCCCTTCAGGAATCAAATTTCATATTATAGGAGCTCCTTGATGAGACTAGTTGGGGATCCACTACATCTATCTCAGTAGAGAGACATATGTTTACTTCAACTACTTTTCCAGAGGATGTTGGTGGGTTGGTAGAGGAGAACCAGTTGATGGAGGTGCATGAGGGAAACCTAGAATTGTTGATGGATATGGAGAGATGTGACCAGGAGATGTTGGAGGATATATATGTGTCATGGGGACCACCGTTCAAGAGGGGTTATGATACAGTTGGTATTACACATACACCTGAGGATTCCAGAGCCAGGGGAAGGTATGAGGACACTTCCATTGGTGTTTTAGGATTGGATGAAATCCATATAGAGGTTTCCCAGAAGTACACCTTGGATACATGATGATGCAGGAGGATATAGATGCTTTCATGAGTATACATAGGTGTATGATGATGAGAGATAGTTCACAGGACCATGCATAGGTGTACAACGGGATTCAGGGGGATGCATTGGATTGTAGAGAGGAGACACACTTAATGGAGAATGGAGATTCATATTCCTTGCATCAGTACATAGTTCTGGAAGATAACCTTCCCAATATCAACAACTATATGATTGATGATGGAGGGAGAGTGATTGACCAACAGTTTGTGGAGTTATAGACTATTGTACCCAATGGTTGGAGTTTAGTGATGAGTACATGCAATTATTCACCATGGGTGCCAGTGGATGATATTTTGGTCAAGTCCTTGGGATTGACCAAATTCTATGATACTTTCCAATCCTACATACAGTTGTAGTTATTCTTTTTATCCTTCCCCAATACTTTCATCATAGACAACAACATAGGTGGAGATAGACAGTGACAAGAGACATGGAGATTTGGTAGGCAGAGACCACCTGATGGGAGTGATTGGATTATATACATCAGGATAGGGTTGGTTCATATGATATGGTCATATGAGGCTTGGGGTGTGATAGAGAGCATCCTCGGCCATGGGATAGAGTATGTTCTAGAGATGGATAGAATTTCAGAGTCTCGGCGGGATGAGGACTAGGAGTAAAGATGGACAAGCGCTTCTGATGAGATCTATGAGATTAGTTGGCAAGAGGTATGGTCACGGCAGAAAGCATCTAGGATCTTGAGGACCGTACATGATGTATCTATGGTTGGAAAGCTTGGCCATTTTAGGACTCGTCAGTAGGACATAGATATATTCTCCTTGGGGAATCTCGATGATGATTTCATGAGACACGTGGAGGAATGTTTGGAGCATGGGACTCCATATAAAGCAGTGTGGATTGACAGGGAGGCTGATTTTAGTGATTATGGAGAGGAAAACATGACTATCAACATGCTTCGGCCAAATGTTTACAGTTTTGTGGGCACCGAGATACTCGGTATGAGACCCTCAGAGCTATGTGATGTGGGATTTGGTGCTCTTCTAGAGCATATGAGGGTTTCATAGACTTTCATTATTGGTTATTTCCATTGTTGAGGGAATTTGAGATCAAGTCGAGATGAGTATGCTTTGTGGCAGGATGGATCTCCTTGGTTGAGGATCAGATATATCAACATATCATCTTCTTGGTTAGCAAGGGGTATAGCTTATACTAGATATGATAGTTGGGAGATGGGTTTATGTGATAGACTCCTTGATGGATGGATATTGTATCTACATATTCTGTTAGTTTGGGATATTCAAGAGATTCATGATGTTGGTATCTTACAGGACTATACTTCGTAGGGAACTACAGTTCACATCTTGATATGGGATCCAAGGATTGGAGTGATAAGTAGTCTAGAGTTTGATGGTTTTGAGATCCAAGTAGAGTGGTTTATTGGGAATTTGATTGAGGATTGGGTGTACATGATCATTCTACTCATCATGAGCATTCAGATATCATGTATGGTGAGCACTTGGAGGGCCCATGTCTTGAGGAGAGATTTCTACAGGTCACCCAGGTGGATATGGGATCATGGTATCATATAAATATTGATTCGGGTATTGCTTGAGGACAAACAATATTCTAGCAGGGATGACAGTAATGTCCCTATTTTTGGACATTAATATGTTACAGAGTGTGATGCCTACCTGAGTAGCCAGATAGGGGTGACAACAAGTTCATGAGTTATTGAGGGGTTTTATTGGGCCCAACTTGCATCATTCATCATATTTCATCATCAGGATCCATTTCGCATAGCTTGGCTTTGGTTCCGTTGCATTCTGACAATTTTCATAATTTTGAGTTATTATGGGTCATATTTTAATTAATTTCACGAAGAAGGTCATTTTGGGCATAATACTTGGAGAAACATATTAGTGTAATATCTCATCAAAATCGAGAGGAAGATAACTATAGGACTAGATGACGAGAAGTGACTTTCAGTGGTTGGAGAAGCCATAAGGACAAATAAATCACTTTTTAGAGGCAAAAAGGCCAATTAATTAATAAAGTGATTTAATTAAAGAATAATAAAAATAAAGTAAAAGTAACTTGGAGGGAAAAGGTGAAAATGGGGGATAAAAGAGACATAGGTACCTCTATTCTCTCATTATATTGATTATCATTTTGATGTCTGGCTTCTTGCTAGAGAGCCCATGATACTTGGGGGTTTTGAGGGTTTGACTGAACAAACCCTAAAGATCATCTCGGTGGTGAAAGATTACACCTTTCATGATCCAAGATTGGCCAAGGAGGTGAAATATTCCTCCCTCGCCATCCTACATCATTTTCTATTCAATTCAAATCCATTTCAGTCATTCATTTGTGAAGCAGGGCAAAATATTGCTTGAAGGGGAGCATCTAGTAGTGGAAATCTTCATATTTTGGGGTTGTATCCGTTTCTACTTGTTGGGATCAAGTTCTATATATATTGTGTGAATTATTTATGAGGATATTGGTAATTTCATTGGTGGATTGAGCCTCATATTCATCTAGGTCGAATTCATACCAAGAAGGGCACATATCTTGTCATTGGTGCCATCCTTTACTAAAGAAATTACATATTTTTGGAGCAGTTGTTAGAGGGATTCTATTGGGAGAATCTTTTCATTTGTTTGGATTCATTTTGTATTTATTTTCCAGCCATATATCAGTTGTAGAAAATACATTTCATATCTGGAAATTACTATGTGTTGGATAACCAAGGGCATATTAAATAAAACATTGATTTGAGGTACTTCTTATGGTGTTTAATAGCTATTAGTTTCTGATTTATTTGTTTATTATTGCATGTGTTTTCCTTATATATTAAATTAATAAATATGGGCCAAATACATCAAAAAATACACTTAAATGAATGCTACAATCATTGCACACAAAGTGTTTGACAAAACACTTCAACCAACCAACTGCAAATAAACATAACAACAAACACAAATTCAAAACAACCACTCATTGGGAAGGGTTTTAGGTGTTTCATGTAATGTGTCTTAAATAAAAATCATCCTTTAAACTTGAGTTAATTGGGACAACAAGTATTGAAGTGATTTCAAGGGAGTTGGGAGTTTGTATGCCAAGTGTTTGACGAAATTCCTCAACCACACAGATCTGATTTTTACATCAGATTTGGTTGGGAACATTACACTGTCATTATTTGGACATCACTCCAGGGAAATGACCTTCAATTTGTCCTTAAAACATGAAAGAAACAAAGAATGGAAAGAAGATGGTCTTGGAAAAAGTGCATTGCAAACAAAGGTGCCACATACTCTTTACAAAGGCATCCATGAATGAGACACTACAACCCCTTGTATGTCATGAAACCCATGCCTAATGAGTCTTGATCCTTAACCACTTCATCCACTTTACATGTCTTAGAAAGGGATCACTTTGGAAACACTCTTTGACCTAGGAAAGGTCTACCCAATAGGACACCTCGTCAACCCTCCCATATCTAAGCTTGGCAAGTCGCATAATGTCTTTGAGCACTTACCTGTTTGACATGGTAATATTTGATGCACATGCTTAGGTGGCTCATTTATTGGTTTTATTTACTCATCATGATATTTTTACCTGAGATCCTTAGAGGGCATGCTTATTTTTATTTGCAGGACCTTGTTGGTGGACATTTTTGGAGGAGAAATCCTAGCCTAGGCTTCCATGGGGCTTGAATCCCACAGGTGGATGTTAAGGGCATGTATGTCGGATGAGAGAGATGAACCTTTGGAGGCCTATAATATGACTTGAGAAACACAACCTAGCCCCTACATGCCAAATGTTTTTCCTAGGAGAGGAAAAGCGTCATCTTTAGAGGCATGATGTCACCTATAAGGTCTAGGGTTTGGTGGTGAGGTTACCCCTCATTGACAAATGAAATTTTTTAGGAGAATGAGGCCTTGACCATGAGGATATGGCCTATATTATTGACATGTGGCCTTTGGAGGTATAACGATGCTTCTCCAACACCAACAACTTGCTCCTAGTGTCAAAACATCCCCTAAAGGGGTGATGTCACCTTAAGTTAGGGTTTCCTTTTGTGTAAAAGTGATTTTAAAGATGAATTGTTTAATATTATTTTTGTAAAGGGGAAAGATTAAGGTTTTTGACCCCTAATCTCTTGGTTTACGCTAAAATTATGTGGACAAACTATGTTAGTGACATTTTGTATAAATAGAGATCATAAGATCTCATTTTGAATCATAACTCTCCCATTGTGAGAAGTATTGGACTTAAATTTTTGCTATATTTGGCTAGTTTCTCTCTTATGTTCTTGTGTATGGCTACATTCTTGGTTATTGGTTGATGGAATTGATGCACTAGCCTTGGAAGGCTCTTCTTTTTCTATTTTTATGGTTATTCTTAGCATTTTTCCTTGGATTGGTAAGGCTTTTACTTTATGCTATCATTTGTTATTCAAGTCAAAGTTATTTTGCTAGAGCTTGGTGGGAAGTATAAGTGCATACACCCCCACCTTAGCTTCCATCATTCTATGATGAAGTATTTTTGGTTTAACAAGGGTTTTCTAAGAGAAGTATAAGTGCATACACCCTCTTAGCATAAACCCTAGCTAGAGATACTTGACTTGGGGAGTAAGAGGATTTACACCCCCAAGGAGGTAGTACCTCTAGATATTTATTTGATTAACTCCATTAACCCAATCATCAAAGGCACTAGTCATTACGTGTTTCATTGGAGAAATAAATTGTTGCCTTGGTAAGCGTGAAATGTTCAAGTTTTAAAGATATCTCTTTTGGAAGTTGTTCCCTAAACCTTTTTCTCTCTTGCCTCATTGAGGCATACCCTTTCAACCATTAATTCTTTCTTCTATTACAACTAACTTCTACAGCCATAAAGCTACAAAAATCCTAACCCTTTAACCCTTAACAACTCCTAAACTAACCCTAGGACTAAAACCTAACTTTTCCCTAACTCTCTACTAACCCTAGCGCACTTGTTGGGATAGTTAAAGGTGGTTTTCATTGGCTGATTTTTCTTATATTAATCTTGGTTTGATACATCCATAAGGCTGATAAATATCACTACAATTGTCTTTTTGTTTCAGCCTTGCTTTTGTGATAAAGTTTTTCTTATTCATTGATGGGTTAAGCTAGCTTTCTCTAGTTTATGTTTAGCTTGTTCAATCATACGTTTAGTACTTATATTGCAGCCTTTATTATCTTATATGTGCTGATATATATCATTTAAATTTTCTACAATTAGGGATAGAAATCTTAACTTTCTTGTCCAACTAACATATTACAAGAATCCTCGGTTTGCATTATGTCTCGAGAAGGTACTTTACTCCCGGTAGGTCACTCATCTCTTTTGGAAACCCTTAAACCTTCCCAAAGCTCTTTTCCAATCTCTTTCTACCATTTAGAATTTACCTCTAGGGACATCCATTCATAATTATCATTTTCCATCTCATTTGCCCCTAGGGTCACTGGGATTCTCCCCTTGAGGTGACTACCTCACCTCTAAAGTGACGGGAACCCCTGCCTAAGGTGAAAGTGGGTAGGTTCTCTACTAGTTGTCGCCAATTGGTGGTTGGATCGGGATTTTCCCAACCTACAACTTGTGCGATAACAAGACCTAACCTCCCTAACCCCTCATGTACATAGAATAATATATTTTCCATGTAATAAAGGCCAATGCTAATAAGGCCTAGTAATAAGGAAGAATAAGTCAAATGTAAGAAAACCTAATAGAATATTCCACTTCTATAAGATATTCCTCTAGATTGTTCTTTTGGTGGATATATTTAGTATAAATAAGAGTCGAGGGAATGATAATTTTTTGTCTTGAGAATCATTGTAATAGAGTGCTACTATGTTGGATGTTTCCCCCTCTAAGAGGCAAGTGAACATTATTTCCTATCAATAAAGATATTATTTTGGTGTTCTGGCTTCATATACTGTGTTGTTCCATTGTTATTCTATGTAGTATTTTTGTTTTTATGTTATTATAATAGATATGGTACCTTACAAAAAGTAGAGTTGACATGTTAGGGTCACCTTTAGAATTGTTTTGAGACTTAGGGTTTGTTTTATTTGCTGAAATATTTTGGTTAGTAGAGTTATTATACAAACCTAATTTATCCCTAGATAATATGTTAGGCTATACATCAGGGTTATTGTTAGTCCTATATACTATATTACAGTGAGGCCCAAAAATATGAGTGCAATGAAGTATATCATATTGTGTGTTCAATTTGGCATAATAATAAATCTCAGCAGTGTGATTCCCAAAGAAAGAATCATAAGAATAATTCCCTAAGATTGAATGATTGAAAATTATGGGTTCATTGGGATCATTTAAGTTTTTTACCACATGCTTCATGTAATTTTCTCTATCTACTCTGATTTGATTGGTTTTTCCATTGTATGGAAGAAATAAGTGTGACCAATCAATATAAAAATATCCATCAAGCATACCAGACTAATATATGCTCAAAATCATTCCATAAGTATCAGGGATATCAACTACTATGATATCAATAGTTTGGTGTACCTTAGGTTTCGATGATAATCTGATCAAGACATTCTTTAACTCCCCAATAACTTTTACCCTTGACCTATCTACCTGGATGATTTGGATATCATATTCTTCAGGTTTGACATTGAGCTTTTCACAAACTTTAAGGGGCATGACATTTGAAGAAGCTCTTGAATCTACCACACAATTGTGAACATTTATGTTGAATATTTCAAAAGTAAATAAGAAAGGAGGAGCATTGAGTTTTGATCTTTGTCTAGTTATAGATGTATTCACATCTAATTGTTTCTTTAGTGTTATATTTTAAGTGGTGTGGCTAACTTTACTTTTTCCCTTCATCGCTCCTACATTAACTTATTTAGTGTTCTTAGAAGCAGTACCCTGTAGTTTTTTGATAAAATTGTCTTGGATTTGGGGTAACTTCATGAGGAGGGTTAGAATATGAATCCTTTCTTGAAATCCTACTGGTTACTATATTTTGGGACATATGAATCTCCTCCAATCTTATCCTTCCTCTTGTCCCAATACAAAATAAATGTCCCAAAAATAATAGACTTCCTTTTTGTATGTTTCATTATTCTCTTGAGATTGATCCCACTATTCTGCTTCCTCCTCCTCTTCTTCCTAGTATTTTGTTTAAGTATCATTTTCCTAAGTTTTGAGGGATTTTACAAAATCTTCCATGTTTATGATTTATGAAGGAGGGATTGTCTTAGTGGTAGGAGGAGTATTGTTTTCTTTTTTGGGTGTAAATATGAAACATTCCTTAGGGTTTCAAGAGCCTTCTCCACAATTATTTTTCATATCATAATTTCATTGGAAAGTTTCTTCACAATTCTCTGATGGGATTCCATATCGGTGGAATCTTGATCTTTATTATTCTCAGGAGGTTTTGTCACAATAGTCTTGGTTTTGACACTAGTTTTATCTTTGAATATTCAATTCCAGGATTGCCTTTAATACTAAGCATTTCCTTCTCAAATTTAATGGCTTCTTTAAACGTAGCTTATAAAGTATTTTTCTCATCCCTTTTTACAAAATGCCCATGGAAACAGAGAGTGCTAAAGTATAAAATTCAATAGAAACATCTTCAAAAGGATTGGAAGATTGAGGGATTTTATTTATTAAAGTGAGAAACCGTTGTTTGAAATCCTTAACCTTTTATTTTCCATCCATTTTAGTCCTAGAAAGATAAAGAACCAAATTTGTTGGGGTCTTTTCTTCTCCAAATTCTTCAATAAAAGTGGTTTAAAAAGAATTCTAGCTAGTGATTTAAACTTGATATAAAGAAAAATACCATGTGGAAGCCTCGTTTTCAAATGTGTAAGAAAATATCCTATAGAAGACATAGTCATGTTGTAAATTCATTAATCTGACTGCAAGCATAAATTTCTTAACATGGTCTTCGACAAAGTCTTTCTTATAAGGATTAAATTTGGGTAAAAACTTTTTAGGATGTTTAGGCATGTCTTGGACTACCCCGAGTATTACAATGACATCAGGAACCAACCAAGATTGGTTATTCTATTTGTTTGCATTAACTTAGGCCATTGGTTGACAATTAACGTGGATTCCTTCTCCTCCTTCTCCTTCTCCTTCAAGCTCATCTTCAAGTTCATCTCTTGGTGTTCTGGGTGGAAATTTCGGGAGGAATTGGAGATCGACCACCCCTATAAAGTATGTGTTTTTATAGGTTGAATTTTGAGGGTTCAAAAAATCCTTGTAAGACTCATTATAGGTGGTAATCAAGTGTTTCGAAAGTCATGTTTCCATCATGGTTCGAGGGACTTTCAATATCTGTTTATTCCCACGTGGGACTCATGTGTCCTTCTGGTACCGAAAATCGATAGGGGGTTGGTAGGTTTTCCTACTCCACTTGTAGGTAAGAAAACGTTCATGAGTTTATTTGATTACTCATTAAATTCCAGCATCAATGATAGAATGAGAGGTTGTATACCAAGGATCATATTGCATGATACTGCGGTGGGTGTAGACTTGAGCTGGCATGTTTACAATGTATGACCAAGGAAAGAATTTTTTTTCTAGGTTGGTATGGTGAGAATAAATTTGTTGAATAGTGTTTATTAGTGGAATAGAACGGGTAGGATCTTGCAATTTATTAGCATCCATTCAGTGGTATGGCCCTCATTCTAGTGTCATTTCTACTGATGGGTCTAGATGACCTGTCATGCAGGTAAGGGAAAATTCCCAATGGAAGGTCCTAATTAGACCCACTCTCGTTTGGAATAGCGTTTATGACCAATATGTTGGACTAGTTGGCACTCTAAAATATTATTTAATATGAATCTGAGAATAGAATGTTCTCAAATGAATTAAAATCTAAACTAAATTTAAATCATGTTATCTAAAGTTGTTCAAAATGCAATTCTATACTATTCTAACCTATCATGATCAAGATAAATTTAAATAGTATGAGCATATTAAATGAGATGTTGTTACTGGAAAAAGAAATAAATCATTTAAGCAAATAACAATTGACTATGACAATGAAAGATGATACAATAACAAATAATTGCAAGTTATATCATTAACATTTTTTATATGCTCATAAGGAAATCTATGATGACATAAACATTAAGAACATAGTGGAGAAGAAATCCATACAACTAAGTCCAATAACATTCACATCATAGACATATGCACCAGAAAAATTTTGAATACACATATCATAATCATAAACCTCCAAAAGTGTCTCTTTCTTCATTCATTCACAGAGTAATAATAGTGTCTTGATGTATAACAGATCAAACACCCTTCCTCAATCATAGTTCCCCTTTTTTTATAAAACAAGAGGGATTGTTTATATTCCAAAACTATCCATTGTCGGAGGATAGTTTGGGATCGTCTCTTCATATTTTATATTTGACTTACAACAAGTGAGTGTTAGGACCACACAATGTACCTTTTTGCCTATACTTTTTGCCACTATTATACTCTTGATCACCTATATTTAGACTCATACTATCACTTTATCTGATCATCCCAAAGGTATACAACATCCCTTCTCATTACTATACGTTTAATTTGTTTTGCATAATATTTTACATCACTCTCGTACTTGACCATTGATTAGAAATGCATAAGTGTTCAAAACTGCAAATTAGCATCTAAGGCCTGTTGCTGAAACTCAGAATTGTCACACAGTCTAAGGTCGTTGTTGCTGAAACACAGAAATGATGCTGAAACACAGAGTTGTTGTACAGTCCGAGGTCGCAGATGCTGAAACACAGAGTTGTTACACAGTCCGGAGTAGCTATTGCTGAAACACAGAGTTGCTATACAGTACGAGGTCGCAGACGCTAAAACACGGAGCTGTTACAACAGTCCAGAGTTGCAGATGTTGAAACACAGAGGAACCACCAGGACCGACGATGTTGAAACACAAAGGAAGCCGTTACAGTCAGCGGTCAACAAAGCTCTAATCGTCGCTCCTACACAAGAATGTTGACACAGTCAGAGCACAATTCACGTGGCTGTTACACAGCCCGCGAATTGTGATGCTGAAATAGCATCAGCAACAACAAAAAGAAACTGTTACACCAGCCGTAACAGCAATACCTCATTTAGCTCCTGTAATAGCATCCTGTTGCACAAGACTAGGACATCCTATGCCAATTTAGAAAGTAGATCCAACTAAAGATAGGACTCAGATACACATTGTAAATTATTGTATCGAAGGGATTCCCTCTTTTAAATAAGAGGAAATCATCATTCGAGGCATCCAAGTTTTATGTATTGAAAAGATTCAGAGAGAGGGACGTACTTCATTTTCCAGATTGTAACCTGATATTTTGACAGATGAATAAAAGACTGCGTTGAGTATCTTTCTCTAGTTTTCTCATTTCAGGGGAATCTTGTGAGAAGGGAGGGCCCACCTTCTTCACAAGATTCACCCTTTAGTTTTAGAAGTGTGATTAGTTCAATCTATGTTTATGATTTGATTAATTTATGTTTGCTAAAACAATACTTTTAATGAATTCCGCTTTGCTGAAACACTACTGAACTATGTCTTAGTTTATTGAATGAAATTCGTAATTCTTTTTATTAGCAATCTTGTGTGATGATTTTATGGTGCTAGCCAGAGATTGGGTTAAGGGTTCCTGCTCAGAAAGGAAGGAATCAGAACACCCTGTTCTCTGTATATTTCCATTACTGCTGCAAGGGTGCTAGCCAGAGATTGGGTTAAGGGTTCATGCTCAGAAAGGAAGGAATCAGAACATCCTGCCTCTGTAGACTTCATTTATTTCTGCAAGTGTGCTAGCCAGAAAACTGGGTCAAGGGTTCCTGCTTAGAAGGGAAGGAATCATACTATCCTGTTCTCTGTAGATCTCAATTACTTTTCAAAAGTATGCTAAACAGAAATAGGTCTTAAGGTTCCT
>ML791722.1:140527-179063 GCA_009831015.1 Picea engelmannii | reverse complement strand
AACCACAGAGGGAAGCTACCTTTATCTCACAATATTATGAGTTCTTAAAGCAACCAGGGGTGACTGAACATGTTCAGCAGCTACAATAATAAGTGCTCCAGGATTGTGAACACATCATCAGATCCATAGAGATTCCTGCCCTCCAGGCCAATAACCTGTTTTGGCAGCAATCCTCGGAGAAGAGACAACAGCACAATCCTTTTGGTCCTGCCAACTTAGAAGTAGCAATTTCCAAGATACCCAACTACATCCAGTGTGTTCGACATTGTGCTGAAAATTGGATAGGGTACCGATTTTATTTTCCCATTCTCTGGTTGCCAATAGAAAGGTATCAAGTCAGTTATAAGATGCCTAAGAAGGCAGAAACAACAGCATGGAAAAGATTACAGCAGGTCCAAGGGTTCAGAACGCCAACAGACAGTACCTCCCAGAGTTACAACTTGAGTAACTTACATGATCAGAGTCAGTATCAAGACTCTGATTCAGAGTGAGTTTCCTGAGGACATGCAACACCTTGAGTTGGGGGGGATGTTAGGACCACATAATATACCTTTTTGCCTATACTTTTTGCCACTATTATACTCTTGATCACCTATATTTAGACTCATACTATCACTTTATCTGATCATCCCAAAGTTATACAATGTCCCTTCTCATTACTATACGTTTAATCTGTTTTGCATAATATTTTACATCACTCTCGTACTTGACCATTGATTAGAAATGCATAAGTGTTCAAAACTGCAGATTAGCATCTAAGGCCTGTTGCTGAAACTCAAAACTGTCACACAGTCCAAGGTCGTTGTTGTTGAAACACAGAACTGATGTTGAAACACAGAGATGTTGTACAATCCGAGGTCGCAGATGTTGAAACACAGAGTTGTTACACAGTCCGGAGTCGCTATTGCTGAAACACAGAGCTTCTATACAGTCTGAGGTCACAGACGCTGAAACAAGGAGTTGTTACAACAGTCCAGAGTTGCAGATGCTGAAACACAGAGGAACCACCAAGACCGACGATGCTAAAACACAAAGGAATCCGTTACAGTCAGCGGTCAACAAAGCTCTAATCGTCGCTCCTACACAAGAATGCCGACACAGTCAGAGCGCAATTCACGTGGTTGTTACACAGCCCACGAATTGCGATGCTGAAACAGCATCAGCAGCAACGAAAAGAAACTGTTACACCAGCCGTAACAACAATACCTCATTTAGCTCCTGTAATAGCATCCTGTTGCGCAAGACTAGGACATCTTATGCCAGTTTAGAAAGTAGATCCAACTAAAGATAGGACTCAGATACACATTGTAAATTATTGTATCAAAGGGATTCCCTCTTTTAAATAAGAGGAAATCATCATTCGAGGCATCCAAGTTTTATGTATTGAAAAGATTCAGAGAGAGGGACGTACTTCATTTTCCAGATTGTAACCTGATATTTTGACAGATGAATAAAAGACTGTGTTGAGTATCTTTCTCTAGTTTTCTCGTTTCAGGGGAATCTTGTGAGAAGGGAGGGCCCACCTTCTTCACAAGATTCACCCGTTAGTTTTAGAAGTGTGATTAGTTCAATCTTTGTTTATGATTTGATTAACTTTTGTTTGATGAAACACTACTTTTAATGAAATCTGCTTTGCTGAAACACTACTGAACTCTGTCTTAGTTTATTGAATGAAATTCGTAATTCTTTTTATTAGCAATCTTGTGTGATGATTTTATGGTGCTAGCCAGAGATTGGGTTAAGGGTTCCTGCTCAGAAAGGAAGGAATCAGAACACCCTGTTCTCTGTAGATTTCCATTATTGCTGCAAGGGTGCTATCCAGAGATTGGGTTAAGGGTTCCTGCTTAGAAAGGAAGGAATCAGAACATCCTGCCTCTGTAGACTTCATTTATTTTTGCAAGTGTGCTAGCCAGAAAACTGGGTCAAGGGTTCCTTCTTAGAAGGGAAGGAATGAGACTATCCTGTTCTCTGTATATCTCAATTACTTTTCACAAGTATGCTAAACAGAAATAGGGCTTAAGGTTCCTACTTAGAAAGGAAGGAACTAGATGGCTTTGTTCTCTGCTAGATAGAGTTAACTTTTTCTACATTATTGTTTTCATGAAAGAGTGTTAATCAGAAACAAAGTACTGAAGTCTCTGTTTGACAGTAAGGGTCATGTTCTCTGGTTGCAGAATAGTTGTTCTTTACTATTGCGAGTGTTATTTTAATGTAATCCAGGATTCTTAGATTAATCTTTGAGATCTGCAATAGGGAAGTTGCTTTCTTGTGATTTAATTCAGAACTTCAATTTATTCAAGGCAAGTGTGATTAGTACAGTTTCTTTTACTACAACTTTAAGTTGCTTTTGGAATTGAGCATATATAGTGCGTGGTTATCTTTGAAATAAAAAGACTTCCCTGGGTTGATAATTTATGTATCACTTAGTTGTTTGAATTAATTGAGCAATTATAGTGACCAACAGTGAGAATGGACAAAAATAAAAGAAAGATAGTTACAAATTTCTAAGGTAATAATGAGACCTTTTGCAATTCCATTTGATCCTGGTATTCTTTTCATAATGCATAGTCTTCCATGATTTTTTCGAGCTTACCCAACTGTGTTTTCTCCAAGTCTAGTTCCCCAACACATATTTTGGTTGTGACCTATAGCTTTAATTCTTGTTCAATATTCTTGATGAAGATCTTGGACAGTGTGATTAGCTTCATTGTTTTCGTCAAGTATTCATTCAAGACCTATTTATTAGCTTCAATGAGCTACTTGATATTCTTTTGACTGACTTTCCTCTTTTTTTCCACTTAATCTATTCTCAATTCCCTTAAGGATGCATCATTAATTTTTGGCATGATCTTCATTTTGAATTCTTCAAGGATCTCATCAAAATCCTTCCACAATATCTTGTATGCCTTTATCACTTTTTTTTAATAGTTGGACGTCTTCCAGCAATGGCTTCCATGTATCCTATAATACATGATCCTTTCTTTTATGTCTAGTGGTTTACAATGGCAGGGTGACTATTGGATTCTTATACACACTCTTCCAATCAATAATTCTATCAAAGGCATCTTGAGCCTTTTGATATTTGTCCCTTATTTATTCAATTTGATCTTCAAGACTTATCTGATCATCCATGTTCCTTTGGATGTAATTTAGTATGCAAAAAAAGTTCCTTTGATCTGAATTTAGTTCCTCATTAACAATTTTGGATTCTACCCTTAGGGATTTTGGGATGATGGCTCCTGCTTTATTTTCTTTAAGGGTATTCTCAATTCTCTCATTATCTTGCTGCAACCATTCAATTTTTTGTTTCAATGGTTCAATGAACTTGTTGGTTTCTACTTGTTCTGTCTATAGGCTAATCATCTCCTATGTATAATTGTTCTTTAGTTGTTCTATTTCCTTGAAATTTTCCATAATGAGAGCATATAATTATTCCTTGTGTAGGCTTTCATCTATTTGTCTTTTCCTTTAAAATTCTTCATTGAGTTTTTTAGTCTGAGCCAACACTACCTTCTCTAATTCTTATTTATGGAGATTCTTCACAATCCTGACTACCTTTTCAAACTCAACAGTGATTAGATATCTTTGTGTATTTGTTGTTCTATCTAGTTTAGCAATATTAACATGTTTCGTGTCCAATGCAACAACTATCTCATATACAAACATGACATTTTACCCTGCAAATGCATTAAGTGCAGAGACAGTTTGTATGGCATTCTCTTTGGGGTCATGCCCTTCCTTCCACTCAATAATTAATTTCATTTTTCCCTGGATGAGAGTAAATTCCCCCCTATTTCTTTTATTTGAACTTTTCTCTATGCATTGTGTTTTGTTGATGTAGTATTATTCCCCTACTGCTATTACAATTTCATCTAATTCTAATACATGTGAGGAGAAGGAAATGTTACCTCGTATTTCCATAAGAGGGGTACATTCTTGGGGGGAATTTCAACTATGACCACACTTAGAGTTGTTTGAACATTCTAGGCCTTACCCAATTTCTTATGGCTTTCCTTCTCTACCTCTTCGTCTTCTTTCCTTTTCTCTTCAGCTTCAAAAAACATGTCATGTTCTTCCTCTTCTTTCTTTTTCTTTGCCTCTACCTCTGCTACTAGCCTCTTTCTATCATATTCATCCTTTTCTTTTGTAGTGCATATTGTTGATATTTTTCTTCCTTTTATATATTTTTCTTCCTCTCATCAACAAGCTTCTCCAATGCATGCTCTTTTTTCTTCTTCTCATCTACCTTGGAAATATTCCTAGGTTCATATTTCACTTTTCCTTTGGGGTAATCTTGGTTCTTTTACTTCTATTTTTATTTCTCTACTTGTATTATTTGGTATTCATCCTTTTCCATTATTTCCTTTTGGTGTCTTTCCTCTACTTTTATTTTCTCCTCTTGTTCTTTTTCTTCTATATTTTCTTGATCTCTCTATAGAAGCAAGTGGAATTGTTCCTGAGTTATTTTCTTCTTTTCTTCTTCTTTCATTAGCAACTTTCCTATGGCCTCCTCATCAGGAATCCTTTGTAGCACTTATTCAAATAATAAGACCCTTTTTAAGGTCTCCTCCTCATAGTTCACTACATGTGTTTCAAGGTGAGTAAGGCCAAAATATTTAAAATGATTGAGTGTTATGTTTTTAGGGTCATGCCCTCTAGGTTCTCTAGTACACAAACATATCTCTCGCAAAGATTAGACTTATTTTCTAGCATGAGGTCCATTTAACAATGTATACCTTCCTATATTTACATGGAATGTGGGACAGATCTTTTACTACTACCTGAAAGGACAAAAGTTATCCTAGTTTCCATGGTTTGGTAGGCAATCTCCCAAATTAGTAGTTTATCGAGGACATATCTAGGTAGGAGATGTGGGGCTTATAAGTTTCCATAAACGTTGATGTATGTATAGTACTTCCTCATGTACCATTTTGCAATATCCTTCAAGGTATCCATGGCTTCCTTTGATATTCTATATGTTGGATATCCAAAGATGATGGTATGTAGAGGAGTAAGGAAATAGTCATATATGTCATAAATGTGTTTTTTGTAGTTTACATCACATAGATATGAACAATATACATAAATAGGTGGTTGATTTTGGTCCCAAATCCATCCAAAGGCAGAAAATTGTATAGAACAATATACAACATCAATGAGGTATGTAGACATGTATAAACTAGGTTTTTTCATACATGGGACATTCATGACGTTCTGGAAAATGTTGAAGGTGAGCATATTTTCCCAGTTGAAAATTTTTCATTTCTTTACCACTGTGTAGGCTATTGGCAACCAGTCCATCTAAAAATGAGTTCTCTTATCTTCTCCATAAATTCTTCATATCATAGTATTTAGCATTTTGTATGGCCTCTTGAATTCTTGGGAGGGGATTAATTGTTTCCCTTGCTTGAAATTTTTTTCTTCATCACACCACCAATCCTCCATCAATTATTTGAAATATTTACTCTCTCTCCCAGATTTTCTCAAAAATGGCTCATTCAAAGAGATTACAGGCTCTAGTAACTAGTATCGGAGTTATATGTCCACTGGTCTAAGGGATGCTATCTGGATTCATGTTTTTCTCACAATAGTAGCAGTGCCTCGGTAAATATTTTTGAGGCACCATGTTGTTTCCTTGTTGTATGGAAATAGTAGCAGTCGAGTAGATAAGAGGTGAATGCATATTTTATGAATACTTCGATAAACTTCCAAGTTTTCATCCTAAAGGGGGAAGTCACCAGTGTTGAAAATTATATAGATTTCATCATATATCAAACAATGATATACCCCATTGTGATCATTAGTATCAGTAGCCAGAATGTTGCATGGATTCATAGTAGGTGTTGATGCAGACACAATGACTACAAGGTTTTCCCCTTTTCTGGCTTGTGCGTGTGACATGATTTTGATGTTATGTTATGAAATAAATGAAAATCACATAAGTTTATTGAATAGACACAATATTACAAAAAATTGAAATTTAAAATAATCACATACCTATTGTTCTTGAGTCGAGGTTCGAAGCTAACTTGCATTCACAGTATGTAGAGCATAGTTTTCACAAGTTTACAAAGGTGCATCATGAGTTAGTTAGAGTTCACAATGTGTTATGTATATGTAAATTACCATAACTCTTCGTAAATAATGTTGAATGGAAGACAATTCATTTTCAATTGTGAAACAACGTCGTCATTAATGCATTCAGATGTAGAAATCACTCAGATTCATGTATCGGAAGCATAGCAATTCGAGAGGTTAATTCTAATAAATTTTCCTGATAGTGATATCGGAAGAATATGTCATCGAAGAGGAGAATGTGTATGGTTCATCTTCATTCTGATGGGAAGGTATCGAGAGAATATTCCATTTTTCATTGGGAAATGAGCCAAGGAAGAGATGTTAGAAATTGCATCGATATTACTCCCTCTATGTCATTCATTAAAGGGATATCAGAACGTTCACTCATTGTAGAAAAGAGTTACATTGAAAATGTGATTCAGACAGAAAACCTTCCAATGCTTCTATCGGAAAGGATCATCATCGGAGAGGAGGTGTTATGTTATTTTCTAGCTCCGATGAGAGAGGTATCGAAGAATAATCCCTTTCTAAAAAATCATGCTTATATGAAATGCCTTACTCGTAGGGTAAAGAAAATATTGGATGAGGCTATATTAACTAACCAACTATTATATTCCACGTACTAGTATCCGTTTTGTGAGGGACCCACTCAAGTATGACTAATATTTACTATGAAAACCATCTTGGGTACCAATAATCATTTCACACGTATACATTGGATAAGTTCTTTAAGGTTTATTTGAGTCATGTTAATATTGGAACAAGTCTATCGTAAGAATCCCCATTATATTCGAGTGTGCAATGTGTAAAACTCTTCCGATGGTGCAGACTTCGACAACATGCCTTCTAGTAGTATTATTGGAAAGTGTCTATTGGAAGGAAGGTTGAAAATGTGTTATATTTATTTCGAGGAGCAATTTCTTTGTTAGATAACGGCCTAACGGTTCTCAAACATGGAAAAATAAGTGAATATTTTCCTTGAGGTTTAGCTTGGTTCGGAATTTGGTCTATCGAGACAAGGGCCAATTAATACATAGTGAAAAGTGCAAGACCTTTGATTTTCATAGTCTTCTTGTTGGGTTAAGCTTGGGAATGCATTAGAAAAATAGTAGTTTTCCTATGTTAGTATCAAATCAAGTTAGTAGTGATATAGTACCTTAATAAAATTTTGATAAGGGGTGTCCACTGAAATCCTCTATTTAGAGAATTTTGATGGGTAGTTGTGGGGGCACAACTGGGAGAAAGCAATAGAGTCTTTCAAAAGTTTGTAAAAAGACTGGTATTTTAGCTCTGTTCATTCGGTGGGGATCTCTGGAAGGTTCCTTTCTTCCATAGAAAATTTTAGGGGCTATATGTCTCCCATTGGTTATTTTTCCATGCTTTTTCCCAAAAAAAATATTCTCCAATTTCCATTTTTTCTAAAAATGATTCGCCCAAATTTTATAGAATACATTTTTTTACGTGATAAATAACCCAAATTTTATAAAAACTATATAAAATATTTAGAAATTTGAATATTTTTACAAAAATATCGCCAAACATTTATATTTTTCATATTAAGGACTAGTAAGATTCGCCAAGGTTTCTACAGTTTGAGATAAATTTCCATCCTTAAAATCATGTATGGTTTCTACACAGAGCCCCGAGTTAAAATACCTCTCCTCCTCCTAGATCCACTCTAGAATTGTTGTTGATCTGATGGATAACATCCTAAAATACCCCTTTAGAATCATTAATGTTTACAATCTGTATGCAAATAGGGATCAATACTGGAATGGTGTGAGTAGCTCTGGATCCCTAAACACTTTGAATATTATCTTAGGAAGGGACCTAAATTTTACATTGTCTTTAAATGAAGATTGGGGTTCTCACCCTCTTCAAGTCCCGTAAGAATCATTTTTCTCGCACGGGATTGAGAAATATAGCTTGATCTATTTGGCTCCACATAAAATATCTCAGACTTAATGTAATCGTCAAAAAGGTCCTTCCCTAGTGGATAAATGTCTAGATAGGTTTATAATTTCTAAGGATATGATCTATAAAACTTGGTCCTTCAAATAGAGGGTTCTGGTAGGGGGCATATCTGATCATATGTCAATTCTGTTTGAAATTTCCAAAAATGGTCCCAATCCTCCTTCACCTTTGAAGTTTAATCATGCCTAACTCAAGGAAGAGGACTAAAAAAGGCTATTTTACTCAATATGGAGACCCTTAATGGAATATGTTGATAGTTACCCCATGCAATAGTTTGTATAAAATTTAGCCAAAGTTAACAAAGTCTCTTCCCATTGGGAAAAATGCTCTAATGCAAAATTGATAACTCTACTATTGGAAGTCAGAACTCAAATAGGGGAATTGTTAATTAAAAGAAAGGTTGAATATATTTTGGTTGAGGAGGAAGCATCCCTATGATCTCATGAAAAATAAGGACTTATTGGATTATGAGTAAATTCAATGACGTCTTAAAATCAAGGCAATTTGGTTAAACGAAGGTGACAACAACTCAAAAAAAATTCATAAATTTGCAATCCACCAGAAACTTCCAAATTCTATATGGGAAATCAAGGATACGAATGGTTGATTGGTTTCCTCATTTAAAGATATTTATAATGTAGGGAAGGAGTTCTTCTCCAATATTTTCAGGGAGCCCCTTAGGTTTCCTATCACAAAACTCTTGAAGGTCATTAATATCTTTCCAAAGCCTATCATGGAGGAAATTAACTTATCACTTCAAGAAGATATCTTTGTAAATTAAATTATGTCTATGTTGTCCTCTTTTCGAAAGAGTAAGAGCCTTGGTCTTGACAGACTGACAATTGAATTCTACCTTGGTTTCTATGATTTTCTCAAAACCAACCTATTTAAAGTGGCTTTATAATCTTAAATATATGGTAAAATATTGGGGTATTTCAATTCAACCTTTTTAGCTTTAATTGAAATAAATAAATCTTTTGATTCCTTTGAGGATTTTCGACCCATCTTATCCCATGGTCCTCATCTGGTGATATCCCATATGAATATATGCTACTCCTGAGGCTCACCCATCCACTCACTTATCCTGGGTAACCTCAACACAATGATATGCTCTAGGACTCTGTTAGGAGGTCTCCCTAGAAGAAACTCCCCAAAACTCCATTGTACACTACTGTGTGCCAATGAATACCCATGCATATTGATTCCTATCACTAAATCATCTTGTAAGATCATGTATCTTGTAGGCACTATTGCATCCACCACTCTACCTAAACCTGTATCCCAGAGTGTGCCCATGTATGCCATGTACCTATCCACCCAATCCATGTATGTATATGTTTCTCGGTAGTATGTTCCACAAGGAATGAGCTCATGTATCTCCTTTGTAGCCAATCCTTGAGCCTTTAGTGGCCTCTCCAAAAGAAATGGCATGTGATCCCCACAGTGAAAATCAGTAGCATGGTCAAAACCCTCCTCAAGAACCTACAACTTTGAATTCTCCTCGTGTGATATCGTCTCAAGAGGCTCCTCCCTCAAATCATGAGTTCCCTCACGCCCTCATGTGTCATGGCCGCAAAATATCATGGATTCTATGTTGTTGCCAATGATGAAGAGTGTGCCAAGATCAACTAGTAACAAATCTCCTCAACCTCCCTTTGCTTCTCTAGAGTGAATTTAAGAACAAGGTCCCTATCCATAAACAACTACAAGTAATCAGATTTCATATTATCTAGTGCTTCTTTGATGATGTGTAATTGTGCACTAGTGACTCCACCTGCAACTGCTTTTTGTCTCTCCTCCATCTGGGTTTTCCCGATGAGGTCTTCAATGAACTTATGAGCACTATATTATCTTGTCAAAACTTGCACAATTTTCTCCTTTGTGACCAATAATAGGTCCTCCAAGTCACACAATGCTAAGGGTTTTTTTTCAATTTCATCAACATTGTGTGGGTTGTCACACAATAAATTTTCTGATTTGTTTTCATCTATATGAATACTATATTCATCATCAACAACTAACTCACTATATGATGCCATGCAATATTTACTTACCATAAATTTACTTGTCAAATGATGGGACTCATGTGTACTATAACTGCCAAAATCAAATTCTCCTTTGTCATCCTCCATGCATGACTCCTGAGGAGATGGATCCATATCCCACGATAATTTTTCAAATACCCAGTCTTCATCATATTTAGGTACAATCATGTCTACATCGTCATAAGTACCATAGATAGGATAAGGCATTGAATCCTCATCATACTTAGGTTCTCGCACACCCTCATCATCATGAGCATCACTACTAAGATATGATATTGAATCATCAGCGTCGATTGAATGGAACACTTCACCATGTGCGCCAACAACCTATCCATCATGTGTGATAGTGTTATGGGCCTCATAGGAAAACACTAAAGGTGTACTAGATGTTGTTGTGTCATCATCCTCAATTTTAGAAGAAGAATAATATTCTTCAAAAGCTAGCACAATTTTACTTGGAACCTTTACCTTATTTTCCACTGATACTTGGGGTTCATACCACTCAAGATGTTTGATGGTGCAAAAATCCTTGAATGATATGGCCACATGAAATGCCTCACTAAGCGCCATGTATTCCCTAAAATGATTTGTAATCTCCTCATCATGTCCTTTATGTCCTGTTTTTTTCCTCTTTGAACCACTAGCTCCATTGTTCCCTACATTGTTTTGATGGCTTGCCATGTAGCTTGCATCAACTATTGTCTCCCATGTGCAAGAGTATTAAAAATATTTCTCCTGATGTCTTCTAAATATGTAAGAGATATATTCCCTATATCCTTACCTCATGAAACCAAAAACCCCCTCAGGATGGTAGGATTGAGGCTCTGATACCACTATAATATTCACACTAAGTATTCTTGGAATTTTTACTTAGTTTGTTGTGTTGATACTTGTCAAGTTTGCTTCAAAAGTAATTTTTATGAATGTGTTGGCATAATAGTTTCACAAACATTTTTCACCCTTTGGGAGTATTTTCAAAAAATATTTTAAATATAAAATTGACTATAAATAGTGGGAATTAATCCCCAACAAATGAAAGAACCAAAACTGATATTTATTATCCTTTAGATCAGAACTAATACAATTCTCAACAAATAGAACAATAACAAAAAAGGAACCTATTATATTTGTTTGTTTTCCTTGCAAAAATATCTAGAAAATCCACTTGTACAGAAGTATGGTACAACAATGCTCAGGTATAGATATTAGTCTTGTAGATGGTGAAAATCAGCCCCAAATAGAGCACATACAACAACTTAATAACTAGGGAATCATCATGTAGTTGATTGTCCTTAGTTTATGTCTTCTAACCAGTAGAAACTCGCCCTCCCAATAGAAAAATGGTATCATCTACTAGACAGATGAATCTGTCACACAAAGAGCAGCCCATAGTAAGAGGCTTCAGTCCCAATAATAGATATTTGACCTCCAACAAATAATAAATGGCCCATAATGAAATATTTCAGTCCAATGACAGTTGTGCGACATCTAAACAACAAAGGAAAAGGCCCACAATAATATAACTTGACCTGGGTATGGCTATTCAACCTCCAACAAAATAATATGGCCCCAAACTCAGTCCCTCTACTTAGAAAATTTCCCTTTCAAAAAACAATTCACCTTCCCCAAGAGTAACTCGACCCACAAGGAGAAATATTCAACCGCCAATGAAGAACTCAACCACAAGCAAATAACTCAACCACTGCAAGAGAAATATCATCCACAACATAATGAAATCATCACACACGAAGCACGGTAATAATATTTGGTTTATATCCTCCCAATGACCATCTAGGGTGGATATTATCACCACCGAAACCAATCTCAATAAACTCTCTAGGGTTTTCATCCCAAGAGCCAAAGCCACAAAGATCTCTCTCAATTTTGTTTTAGAAAATAAAATATGCATAATGAGAGAAAGGGCTCCCTCATTCTCCTTTTATCTCTTTTTTGACTGTTTTGGGACCCTTTTACCCTTTAAATAAAGTAAAGTGACTTTATAAACTTTAAGTCATTTAAAACACCCCTTTTTATAACTCTTTTTAATGCCAGAAAGTGATTAATTAGCTTTTAATACATTCTCGGACATCAGAAACCCCTTTCTCATCATTCCAACCTTTAGATATTTTTGTATGGGTTCCAACGAGCTATTACACTCATGTATCCCTTCAAATAATGTGGTCTCGATAACACATTTAGTGTATTTAATTAAATTGTGCCCAATAATGACCAAAATTATGGAAATCATCAGAATGCCATGGAACCAAGATCGGATTGTGCGGAAATGATCCTGATGATGAAAGATGGAAAATGAACTAGCCTATGCCCCATATAAATCCTCCAAATTACCCAAGCTCATTGTTAACCTCATTTTACTCCTATGGCCATGATGACATAAACTCACAAGGTCACCTCTAAATGTGAAGCAGGGGAATCCAAAAATGGGGACATTACATTGATCCAGCTAGGTATGAATTTAAATATAGTCAACTATATTACGGGTTTTATCAAGTCCTATTCTTTTTTTGTTTTAATCAATGGATATCCCTCCACATATTTTCATTCTTCCAAGGGAACCTGATAGGGATGCCCTTTATCTGCGTTCATTTTCCTAATTGTCTCCAAAGGTTTAAGTAGGTTGATAAAACAATCTCAAGGAGTGTGTCTTTAAAAGGGATCAAAATCACACCCTCAGAAATTATTTATCGTTTAATTTTTTTTGATGATTTGATTCTATTTGGTGCGGGTTCTATATAGGATTTTCTTGCCCTGAAATAGATTTTGACCGATTTTTGCACTACAACCAGAATGCAAAAAAATATGATAAATTCAATGTGTATACGAGTGAAATCCAAGAAGAGGTATTATCTCAACTGGATGAGATCCTCCCTTATACGTATAGGGATATCAAGAAAGATTGCAATTACCTCAATTTTGGGCTTAAACGAAATTATTATTCTTTTGAAGATTGGCTTTGGCTAGTAAAAAAAATCAAGCAAGACTCATGCTCTAGACTCATAGATGGCTCTCAAGAGGTGGTAGACCAATGCTTTTAAATTATTATTTAATCATCGTACCAATATATTGGGCCACAATTGCAAAACATTTGAGTGCAATCCTCACAAAAATAAGGAAACTTTGTTTCCATTTTCTTTGGTCATGGCGCAAAGACTCGGGTGCCATGCCCTCAGTAAAATGGTCTCATCTAGCAATGCCAAAGGATCTTGGAGGTTGGGGCTTCAAAAATATTTCCTGGTTCTACAAATCATTTATTGAAAAAATATTCTAGTGGTTAATTTATAATAATATGATCTGGGGAAGGGTGAGGGCATCCAAATACTTAGTTGGGAAGTCATTTGTGGAATGGTTCATATCACATAAGAAAATTGGGATCAATAGTTATATTGGATGGAGATAAATGGTTGAGGTTTTCCCATTGATAGGTGATTGTATTATGTGGTAGATGGGTAATGGAAAGAGCATAAGAATTGGAGAGGACTGTGGGTGAACTCAGATTTGGTTTTTAAACTTTCAAGGGAGGTTATCACTAAATTACATGATCAAGGAATCTTCTCATGATGGGATGCTAGAATGGGTTTTTGTGACTATATAGGAAGAAGATTTGATTGTCTTTCTGGAGATTGAGGGGAATCAACTAGAGGAACAGGGTTCATTCATTGATCTACTAAAAATGAATTTTATCCAACTTAGGGAATAGGAAGATGATTCCCTTGTTTGGTCGAGTAATGAAACATCTAGAAAATTCACAGTCAAGTTGGGGTATCTAACTTAGGAAAAGGATTCTTTCAAGGGGGGGAGGAAATGGTGGTGGTATTTTGTGTGGAGGATCCAATGGCCTTTAAAAGTGAAGATTATGTTATGGTTCACTATTGAAAATAGGAATCCAAATTGGGACAATGGAATGAAAAGAGGGTGGACAAGACCAAATATATGTGATTTGTGTAAGGTTGAATCAGAATCAGTTTAGCACCTTTTTATTTCTTTTCAATTTCCTCAGCAGGTAATGTACTCATAGGTTTCAAAGCATGTTAAATTTCAAGGGTCTCCTCTTTCCAAAAATATTCTTGACTGGATAAAATATTAGAAAGAGGATCCAGGCACAAAAGGTTTTCTCTCCCTCCCAATTTTCTTGTTCTATTTCTTGTGGTGGGCATGCAATGTATGCATCTTTCAATACAAGTTTATCTCATCGTTAATTTTTTATACTACGGTTGTCAAATTAAATCAAGAATTAAGATATGAGGCCAAAGGTCCAAAGAAAAATCTTCTCAACATGCCTTCCTCAGAAAAAAATAATGCCCTGGAGATATTTTAATGGTGCCAGTCACGGGCACCCACTGGGTCGCAAGGTCGGTGTTGTTCTTTATATTATTGAGTCTCACTTTTTAAAAATCCGTTACTCCCCAAGTAGAGGAACAAACAAAAAAGTGGATCTTTCAATGTTATGGGATTTACTTTTCATGTTCACCTCTTTAAATTTGGGAAAAATTCAAATTAAGGGTGACTCCAAGGTTGTAATTGAGTGGTTTAGAGGTAAAAATCATATGCAGGTTTTGAGACTCAAGACATTGATGGCCCAAATTCATTCTTTCTTTTCTTATATAGAATTGTTCTATATCAATAATATTCCTAGGGAACTAAAAACAATGGTTGATGAACATTCTAAGGAGGGTCTCTCACTGGATGTCGGAGCTTTCATTTCTCAAGAATTTTTTGAGGAAATGAATTTTTGTTTGTAGCTATTTTCTAAAAAAAACAGAAGGGATTTTTTTTAATTAGTGAAAATTGTTTTTTTAATGTTTTGATAACTGAAAGGAGCCTTCTGTATCAAAGGAAGGTGGAATGTGAATGAATAGGCAGTAATGTGGTAAGAAATGGACAGTCCCAGGGCCACAATATGTATATTCTTTTTTTGATGAATATAAAGCTATTTATTTCTTGGATATATATATATATATATATATATATATATATATATATATATATATATATATATATATATATATATATATATATATATATATATATATATATATATGCAATATGTGTTGTGTGTGGAAACCAAATGAGTTGGATGTTACAATCTCTTCCATATTGAGATGTATAATGCACATTGCATATATTTTACCAGCATAGATCCATCTTAATTTTGGATCTATTAAGAACCAAGAGGGATCCAAGAAAATAAGTTGTATACAAATCTCTCGGTTCTTAAAATATCCTTAATTAAAATAGATCTATGTTAGAGAGAGAGAGAGAGAGAGATGCTTGGTATATCTATCAAAATTTAATTTAGATTCTTCTTCTTCCAATTTTTTTCATTAGATTATTCAACACCCTAACTCTAGTGCTCTTCCTTTCTTTTATTCTTTGCTTGCATCATTCCAGTTCATGGTTCCTTTTTCATTTTTTTTCTTCCTTTTAATCTTTTAATCCTTTAATCCTTCAATTAATTTTGTTTTCACTAGTGATACACCACTTTGAATGCGAGAAGTAGAAAATTGAACAAGCATGGGGCCTTCACATTGTCCATGTTTCCTTTTATTCCCTAGCCTCAAATTTTACTCTCATAGTGAATCATTTAATTTTCCATTTTTTCTTGATTGAGCTAAACATTAATTCCATTTGATATTTGTTATGGGTCCAATTTTGGATCATTTCATTTTGACAATTCCTATAATAAGGATGGAAATGGGGTAGGAGTACTTCTAATTTATCTAAAAGGAAAGGCATTCCCCTTATGGATTTAAGCTTGAGTTTGAATGCACCAATAATGTGGCTGAGCTTTTATGGATAAAATCTAACAGGTGGATAGTAATATCTCCCTAAGATATTCCTATTGATCATAGATAGACAGAGGGATAGATTTCTATGGCTTCCCTAGATATAAACAAACAATTTATTTTTATACCAAGAGGGGAGAGAATGGCATACCTTACTTCTAAAGGTCATCCTTGTATGTCTTGGATTTTGCAGATATTCATTTCCATGTCCAGTGCTTGCAACCTTCTCCCTGCACACAAGAAACAAACAAACACCAATCTACTTCTTCTCCTAGTGTTATAAATTACCAATTCAATTCATATATAAGCTTATCTATTCATTACAAGACAAGATATAAATATGCATGAACATAACACAAATATTTATAGGGAAAACCAATGACCTATTATCTCAAAATATAAAGTTAGAATACATCAACCATCATACCTTAGGTGTATATGCATCCTCCTTGGCCCCTTTCTCCTTGATCCTCCTCAGATTCTCAATCAAACTAGGAAATTTGATTGTGGTTGTTGTATATGGAGAAACACCTCTGCATTTCAAACACCAATCTACTTATTCTCCTAGTGTTAAAAATTACCAATTTAATTCAGATCTAATCTTATCTATTCATTACAAGACCAGATCTAAACATTCATGAACATAACACAAATATTTATAGGGAAAACCAATGATCTACTATCTCAAAATATAAACAATACATAAACCATCATACCTTAGGTGTAGATGCATCCTCCTTGGCCCCTTGCTTCTTGATCCTCCTCAGCCTCTCAATCAAACTAGGAAATCTGATTGTGGTTGTTGTAGATGGAGAAACACATTTGCATTTCAAACACCAATATACTTCTTCTCCTAGTGTTAAAAATTACCGATTTAATTCAGATATAAGCTTATATATTCATTACAAGACCATATCTAAGCATTCATGAACATAAAAAATATATTTATAGGGAAAACCAATGATTTATTATCTCAAAATATAAACAATACATCAACCATCATACCTGAGGTGTAGATGCACCCTCCTTGGCCCCTTGTTTCTTGATCCTCCTCAACCTCTCAATCAAACTAGGAAATATGATTGTGGTTGTTGTAGAGGGAGAAACACCTCTGCATTTCAAACACCAATCTACTTCTTCTCCTAATGTTAAAAATTACCAATTTGATTCATAACTAAGCTTATCTATTCATTACAAGACCATATATGAACATGCATGAACATAACACAAATATTTATAGGGAAAACCAATGATCTATTATCTCAAAATATAAAAAATACATCTGATATGGATTTAGGAGCGGAACAAACTAATTAATAGACTGAATACAGTAAACACGGAGATAGGAAGCATAACACAAATATCCAATGAACAATATCTTCTATTAAATAATGAAATAGGTTGAAACTGCAAAACTGCATAACTGAAACTTGCTCAAATGGTGGTAGCTATATATGAGAAGAGATGTGGATGCTATGTGCATCTATCTAAGAAGAATGGATTAGAATGAGGCTCCAGAGGCCCTTTTCATATTACTCATGAATGCCAAAACCATGGACATCCAAAAACCTAACCCTAGAAGGTGAAATGCCAAAAGGCATGTGGCCCTATGGGTAAGTTGGTGTAATTTGGTACCTCAACTTCCTAGGGTCATAAATTTTGCATATGAACTCCAGTTTAGGTGAGTGATAGAATGTTGGAAAGGTATTTTAGAGAACTACACATTCTTCCTTCAGAATCTAACTCCCTCTACAGTCTAACTGTGGCAAGTAAAAAAAAAATGTTTAGGGCCCCAAATGATCCGGATTATTTTTGGCACGAAATGAGAGCGGAGATATAATAAAGAAATAAACAAAGATATCGCAGATATTCAATAATGTAGTAGAAATGTATCAGAGATACAACCATAAATACAGATATACAGTAATACACAATTTCTATTAATGAAATAAATGTACAGAGACTATAAAAATACAGAGTGAAAGACTCGCTAGAATGGTGGTAGCTTATCTCTGAGAAGAGATGTGACGGCTACTCGCATTCGCAAGAAGATCATTACAATAAGGCTCTGAAGGCCTTTTTACAATAAACCAGAATGTCAAAAACCCTAGACATCCAAAAACCTAACCCTAGGAGATGAAGCGCCAAAAGTCATGTGGGCCCCGTTTGGGTAAGTTGGTGCATCAACTTCCCGAGGTCGTAACTTTTGCATACAATCTCCGTTTTAGGTGTATGATAGCTCGTTGGAATGGTATCGTCGAGGAGATTCATTTTGGGGGCTCAATCATGCATTTATATATCATTGAGAACCTTTATCTCAAAAAACATTCATTTAGGCCCTCAAAATGGCCCCGGAAGTTAAAACCTGCTAAAAATAGTAAATTGCCAAAATTGCCAGAAAATTGTTTTGAGTCAGTAGGAAAAGGTGGGTGGCCATCGATATCCACCTGGATCACCAAAACAGCCCTTGAAGTACAATAAGATGTGTTGATATGAAAACATACAAAATAAGCAGTTGGATTAGGCGAGAGGCCACCCGTATCCACCTAGAGAATGTGTGAGGTTTTAGATAGCCCCAGAAGTGTAGAACTAATAATTATAAAGCAATATAGAAAGATGTGTTGAATCAAAAAAAGACATGAGGAGCCAGTTGGAATAGGTGGGTGGCCACCAATATCCACCTAGATCAAAATCAACCATCATAACTTAGGTGTATATGCATCCTCCTTGGCCCCTTTCTCCTTGATCCTCCTCAGCTTCTCAATCAAACTAGACAATCTGAATGTGGTTGTTGTATATGGAGAAACACCTCTACATTTTGACAACACAACTCTGTAAATGATTCTTCCTCCTCATGCTCAAGAATTTTCTTCTTTATACAGATCCTTGGAAGAGGATTGGGAGATCTTCTATATATTTTAGAGACCAATGGATACTCAAATGAAGTGATTTCTAAGTCTCATTCCATGAAAAACCAGCTCATCCATCGCATGCATATTTGAAACTCCATGAATCTAGAAGGTTGCATAGGTCATCGCTAGTTTCACTATAGATGACCAGTGAGTAGTCTCTTGTTGTATTATGTATGACAAGAGACGGCCCTCAAAAATGACCCAAATATCAAGCTAGATATGAGTCTTGGTTTTCATCTTCTACTAGATTCTTTTCTATCCCTTTAGGGTGGAAACTAAGGCTATAATAGATTCCCCTTAATGTGTGAGGTTGGGAAAGGAATGGTTGGTCAAAACACATTACAATAAAATAGTTTCCATGAGGCAACATGAGCAAAGATCCAAGAGGTTTGGTGGTCAAAGAATACCTACAATCGTACACCAAGGATGAAGACATTTATAGACCATCCCCTAGGTAGACATACTCAGGCTCTAAAGAGTAACAAATCATAGCCTCCAAACAATACAATATAGATCCATGACATGAAATGAAAGATCATGGCCACGAAAAAATAAATGGTCGTTCCATGTTATCAATAAGATCATAGCCACAAGCCAATACAATCTGGATCTATGTCAACAATAATATCATAGCCACAAGTTGATACAATGTGGATCTATGACACAACATATATATCAGGAAGATAATGAGCGTTGAGGAAAGTGCCCCCAAAGTCTTCAAAGTACTCGTAGATAAGTGATATACTCCATCACAACTTGGGAGGGGATGTTATAAAGGCATGATTTGGCCCCAATCCCAATTTATTCATCCCAACCCATATGGTACGAATCTACAACATGTGAATGGATGAGTTGATGTCAAGCATGGTAGAAACCATATGATTACCAGTCATTGATGTATATTGTTAACAAATGTGAGGGGACCCACCGATGATGAATATGGATCCCAAGGTACCTATTACAATCTAGTGAGTGTGAATAGATGATATGATGTCAAACACTTGTATAATCAATCGATCATGATTTGATGATGTAAACCCATTGTCAATAATGAGGAGGCCTATCACTGAGGATTGCAAGCTCCAAGGTACTATATGGTTTCTATATCCCTCTCCTAGATAATGTGTTGAAGTTGATAGGAAGAGATCCATCAAAGGAGGGACTTAATGTATCGCCCATCAATCGACATGAAACATACACCAAGAGATGATGTGAAAGGATAATATCACCAAGTACAACTAACATAGGGATGGTCAACTTATAAAGTCAACAACACAGTAGATGGACAACTCAGGATTAAACTTCCCTTGAACATATAACACAACACAATGGTGACTTGGCAGCGAAACACAAGAGCTTGATAAATATAGTGCAACAACATAGGAGGCATTGAAACACTCTCCATGGTGACTAGAAGAGTAACCAACTAAAAGAGTATCTCTGACTCATATCACTGGGATGGATCCTAGGGAAGCTAAAACAAAATTTTATGATGAGGACTCAAACAAGTGTCATGTTCAAGGGTGACTCGACTAATGCTCCAATTTTGAGAATAGACCAATGGTAAAAGAAAACCCACTCTTTTTTTTTCTTTTTAGTGTCTCCATGTTTCAACTTGTGTGAAAGAGAGATAAAACTATCGTCGGTAGTGTCTTTTTCATTTAGTTTTAACGATATCGAAAAAGAGATAAAAGTGTACTCAATATATATATTTTTCTAGTCCTTTAACAAGACTGAAAAAGAGGTAAAAGTGTACTTGCATAGAGAGAATGAGTGGCTTAACAACATTCTCCTATGTTCTAAGTGCATGGAACCAACCTAAGAAAAATGAATGCAAATGGTGTTGGAAAGTGAGATCCACTATTAACAGTTGTTCTCTCCATGGGTATATGGATGCAAAATGGAGGTCAATTAATGAAAGAGGTGGATGGTCAAAGGCTATTGCAATAGTAGTAAGTAGGATGTAATCAAACAACAATGCAATAGCAGGGTAAATGACACAAGAAACAAATGCTTAGGTGACCATAAAGCAATATGTAATTTTTGGAACCCCCTCAGGATATGGCCAGAATATAGAAGAAGAGAGGAAAATTAGGCTTGTCATCAATTCATGGCAAGGCTATAGGAGGGTTGCTAGGCCAACAAGAAACCGTGGAATGGGCACTGAATGGAAAACTAGGTGTTAATTAGGGAACCCATTTAAGGTAGGCACTACCATGCAGGTTACAACGTGAAAAAATGGAGTGGATAATGTCACAACCTAATGGGATCGAACCTAAGGTATGTGACGACAAAATGGAAAGTTAATATTGAAAATCGTGGATGCAAGGAAAAATATATCCCTTTATTCCAATTTAGGAAACACATATCTCAAGTTCGGTGGAAGTCACCATCTTCGTAAAAAGAGTCCACGTAATCCTATCAACACATTTAAACTAGATTACAGGGTTCAAAATGCATAGTGAAATATCAAATAAGAAAATATTTTTGGATTTTTTGGATATGATATATGCAAAATAAAAATCACTCATACCACACACCTATGTACAATGAACTATGCATTTTGATGGTTCATGAAAAGTAGAGCCCATTTCTAGGCTCCGGCCAAGGATATTTTTCATAATTGATGAACCCATGTGTCGATGTCGGCATCATAAGGAACACCATGCCACATAGGAATGAATCTCTACGGTTGAATATACTCATCATGAGTAGTTTTGTGAGCTACAATAGCTCCTTGATGTGACCCATCAAGATATGAAGGAGGTACAAAACAAAAATATTTAATGGAAGGGGGATTTGAGATTTGGTGGAAAGCTCCAAAAAATATATATGAGGATGAAAAGGGTCAATACTGGGAGGTATACTATATACCCCACAGACGCCCCCAGTCCCAAATCAAAACTGATCATGCTAAATCTGATCATTTCTGAATTAGGAAAATATGATCGATGCATCACCTCATCCTTTGGATTTTCTATGGAATCAATGGCTTCCAAGATGGCCTCTTCTAAAGGAAACTAAATATCTAGGAAATCATGTGAACTCAAAGAGTCGACAACCCATATTGGAGGAGTAGGTAGATCACACTCCATATGAGGATGGATTTGTTGACCAGTATCATCAGATGCTAATGGGATTTTCAGATCGACAATCTCAATCGTGGTGAGTGGCATAGTAGCTCCATATGATTTGACATCCTTTGGATGAGATACACCCAAGGATCAATAGATTCGAGGGATCCACTAGTAAATGATGAAATCACGTTGACATGAGAAATGTTTGCAACAGGTGGTGGTGGGGGGAGGGGAAATATTCCCATGAGTGAATGATCTTTAAACATTCCCACACCCACACTCATATAATATTGTTAGGTATCACTGAAAAAGGGTACATTAAACCCCACATTGGATCCAAGGTATGCGGTACAAAATGCGAGTTGATCAATCATCACTATTTTCCCTTGATGAGGGAAGCATAAGACCCTAAAGACTGATGAGAAAAATTCAGTCATATCGTAGAACCAAGTGCACCCGATTAACAAATTGTACTCAAGAGGTGCATCGACAACCCCCAAAGAAACAGAGATAGTATTACCATCTAACTCGATTGGTAAGGCAGTGATTATCCCATGGGCCTGGGACATATGTCCATTGAATTATTTCAATAGTGTTGAATAAGTTTCAAACTTAGGAGAGCCAAGGGCCTTCCAACAATACATAGACATAATGAAACATGAGTCTCCTTCATCAACCATGTTTCAAAATATGTTTTTCCCCATAGATCACACTTTTATTTGGAAGGAGGACTCATGGGAGAGCATATGATGAACTTGATCAAAATCAAAGGTTATAAAACTTGACTCTGATGGATCAAACCCACCTATGGCAGACAACAAGGCTTCTTGCTGCATTAGGAAGCTTTGGATAACTTCAAGTGCGGACATGGAACATGGTGTCTAGGCCAAGCCTTCCACAATATTTTAGTTGTGAGCTTCCCGTGTATTCAGGTTATGTGTTATTCGTTGAAGAATTCCCTTTGTGGGGAGAATTGGTGTGTCAAAGGATGGCTTCTCAATATGAAGATGGCTACTAGGCTGGGAAGAGGATGTTGATTCATGAATAGCATGCATAGGCTAGGAATTGTCATATTTCTTGGTTCAAGTCTGCAAATTGACCATCTAGTCACACATGAAAATAGAAGCATTTGAGGAAGACCCCTCATGTTGAGGGTTTCCTTCCATGCCCCCTTACAGAGGGGAAGGATTTTTTGTAACCATGTGTTGAGGTTGAGGGAGAAAAGGATGGGTTAAGACAACAAGCTACCAAGGGCCCTTTTGTTGATCCAAAAATTGATGGACCTCATCCTTTTGAGGACCCTAATGAGTAGGGTGGTCCTCCCCACAAATCATGCAGGGGAACCAAATATTATTCTTCTCTTTCAAGTTCCCCCCCCTCCTTGATTTTTTTGGGCGAGAGAAGTCCCTTGCTCATTGTTGGGATTTTTCTTTTTGTTCCTCTTTTTCTTTCCTCCATGTTGTTGAGGATTCTTCAATTGCATGGATTGCACCAAATTCACCTCGAAGGTTTGAGTGGGGATTGTTGTTTTTTTAGAATTAGAAACAAAAGTTGATGGGTGTACCAAAAGAGACATGTGACCCATATAGTCAATTAACTGGCCAACAAAGGCATGGGAAACATAACCAACCACACCATTAGTATGGGGTCCTGGGTATATCTTATTTGGATCTATCAATGGCCAAGGAGCATGCAGAATAATATCATAAATGGTGCTCGACTGAGAGTAAATCAAATTCAAGTGTTGGGAATGCATGATAGTTTTATCCTCGGTAGCCACCCTGACCATAGCTACATCCTTGGAAATGGTTGGTAGGAGAGACTTGGTGAACCACTCCATCAAGATCTTATCCAAGATTTGGGTCTTGATCATCCTACTTCTTTGTCATCATTCATGGATATGATCAAAAATGTGAGTGGCATTATATTGATGCAATGATGTCAAGAACTTTGTTCATATCTCATACTGCATGGGTAATTGGTAATGCATTAGAAACTCCATTTCCAAGTCGTTGAAACTATTAAAGGAAGAAAATTTTCATTCAATATACCATTTGGAAACACTTCCATTAAGGAATCTTTGGAAAAGACGCAACCTCACACTATCATCCATCAAAGAGTTGGATAAAAACCACAAATGATATGCCATTATGTGTGTGGAGGGCTCTTTTCCTAGCTTTCCATCGAATTTTTGTATGTATGATGGTAGATTCACGGGTATAACTGACTATGAAGGGTTGTGGCCGATAGGGTAATTTGTGAGATGTGACAAATTAGGCAAGTCTAATTTTGCAAGGAAAGGAAATAATGTATGAGAAAATGAATATTGGGAGGAGGATGAAGTCTCCACCATCCCAAATGAACCTTATTTTCCCCGTGCATTCATACTACTGAAGGTTTGAATTGTTCTAGAAGAGTGATTTCCCTTAGGGATGGTGGCATTCCTGGGAGCATGATTTATCCCAACACCAAATATGCCCCCAGGGGTAGGTATAGACCCTAAAGAAAATGTGTTCCCAAAACTAGTCCTAGGGAAGAAACCCCCCAAAACCAGGGGTATTAATAAAATGAAATCCCCCCCATGGTGAAACTTTTCCCCCAAGGAGCATGCCCCCAAGGAAATTTGTGTTAACCGATGGGAATTTGAATCCTTCAGACATACTACTACCCCCAGTCTGACTAGGGACAACCCCAAAACCACTAGGAATGTTCCATGCAAAAGGTAAACCAACACCTAACAATGTCAGGCCGCTCATAGGAATGGTGGATGTGGAAGGAAATCCACCCCCCATGTTGAAACCAAGGTTCTCCCCCCCACCAAAAATGGATCCCAACGTCAACATAAAAATGGATGGGATGGGCATAGGAATGCTAGGCAGGCTGACGGATTCAGATGAAGATATGACCAGTGTCCCCCAAATCAATGGACATCTAGACAAAGGAATAGACGATGTAGGTATAATGGTGCTCATGGAAGGTAATGTGGACAAGATAGGGATGCCCCCAGTCCCACCTATGGATGGGCTTGATGGCTCAACCACACTAGACGAAACACTTGGTCCTAACATGGCGTGAGTATCACTAAACAAAGAACAAGGTGTATTGAACAGTTCCCTTACTTGGAAAAGTATGGGTGCTTCAGGATCAGTCAAAGGAGGGTTAAATTTTGGTGGAGGAATTTTGTAAGCTTCACCACACAATCCTCAAACATAAAGAAACCATGAAAACAAAAAATAGACCCAAATTTTACGAAAATGCAAACCAAACACTTCAATGATGTACCTTTTGTTTCTAATGCTTCAAAAGCTCATAAACATGCAATTTTGTTTTTATGTTTTTTCAAATGTGATGCAAAATTTTCTTAATCTAATCAAGAACACAATATGCAAACAGAAAACTAGCAAACCAGCAAGGAAGGGTTGTGTTATCACTTTGTAAATTTGTTTGGTTGAGAAAAAAAATGACAGAGGTAACCTACATACCAACTTTAAGACTAGAAACTAGCCTTTCCAACCTAGAGAGGGATCTCATCAAGACTTAGTCTTTAATAGATAATGACTTTGAATTATCGTCTAGATTTATTATGTTTGTGAAATGTTTTTGGTTTCCCTGGAAAGGAAATACAGAACCTTGGGCCATGGAGTCAACCTCCTGAAAGCGAGAGAAATTAATGACTTGGTAGATGAAACTTTGAGAGGATAAATGATAAGCAATAAATGGTCTTTCAATTCAAATTTCGTTGTGTGTGGTGAAAGAAAGAGTACATAAAGCAACTCAGAGCACCATTGAATATGAATTATAAATTACTTAGAAGAAAACATAGAGTTTAAATGGTGAAGTCTAAAGCATCGCACAATGAATTCTAGACTTATTAAACATTCCAATTTAAACAAATCAAAGGCATGAATATACAGAAAACGGGGAGTACATACATAGATCGGATCACAATACATCAAACCACCACCATTAGAATATTTTTGTCAAAGCCTTAGGACTTCTGCATTATATTTCAATCGGGTTCAAAGATTACATTCAATATTCTACTTTCTACACTACTTTGTCAACCCAGCTTACATTGAAAGGAAATAATATATAGAAAAAACGTGCCCCTTGGGCTACTATGCCTCAAACTACTTCACCTAGAATTTTGGTTCTAGTTATTCCCTGCCAGATGACCTTTCAAATAGAGTTTACTAAAAATGGAAACCCGACTGCACCCAATCATGTCATAATCGACGTTTTCATCATGATCGTTCATTCATTAGTAAGATTCAATCATTAGGAGGTGATGCATCAATGTTTATCCTTTGAGTGGTTACCCGAATGATCAACCGCACTTTCAGAAACTCTGCCACCCATTGTAACGAGCTCTGTTTGTTTCTGCATGATCACTGGTTTGTAGTATTCTCATGGTGAGTTGGTGTGGTGGATGTCTGTTGGTTGGTGTTCACACTTTCCATGTGGCGATGATGATCAGGGGACCACACATCTATTCCAAAACTATCATGTGTTTCTCCCACACTTGTCCTTCTCAACAGGTGGGTTTACAACATCTGCGCAACGAATATCCACCACGCGGGTGCCCATCAGACTTCATGTTTCTTGGTAGGAAACAGGACACGAGTGGAGAATATTTATGTGCCACGTTCAAAAATACAAAAATGAGATCATGTCAATCATGCCTCTGACCTCACATGAAACCTTAATACTCTGAGTGTTTTCCGAAGAGACCAGTTTCGTCTGTTCAGGTTCTTCACTTGTCTCCAAAAGACTGCATTCCCCTTCATCTTTGCTTGAGCATTGGCAAGAGTCATGCGAATGTTATCCATGGACGATCCACATTCCTTGAAGTGCTCTACAATCCTTTCCTCTAACATCCTTTGTTCCTCATACAGTTGAATGATTACGTCTTGCGCTTCTCTGAGTTGTCTTTTGAGCCAATTTTGCATTCCCCTCTCGGCTCTACGACGTTGTCTCTTCGACAGTCCTTTTTGCTAACTATTTTCTCAATTCTTTGTTCTCCTTATACAATTCGGAATAGCGAGTTGCGCTTGCTTTAGCTATTGCGACAACTCCTGAACCTCCATGTTTTTAGTGCCCGGCCTTCTCTATCTTTCACTAATTCCCCTGCTTGAACGTTCAATGGGTTCTAGTCGAACAACTCGCATGAGTAACTTCTCAGCAGCATACTGGGTGTGCGGTTCGTTGGAATATTGGGTCTCCTCGGGCTTCTTGATCAATCTCAAACTGCCTCTTTTCTAGGGTGTTGGCTGTTGGGATGACGAATCTTCTATTTCCTTTCCTTTTCCTGTGGCCTCTTCCATTCTTTCCCCCACGCTGTGAAATGTTGTTTCCCCCGTGGGCATAGGGAAGTCTCCTTTGGGGTCCTTAGGGATGTCGGCTGAAATTATAAATGAATCCCAATATTTTCCCAGCCATGTCAATTCCTCGACTACCAACAACTTGATCAATGATATATGGAATAAGTTCTTCCTCGGTTGGTTAGCTTTGGCCTGGACGTTATCCTCCATCCTTTCTAGGCTTTGATGTAAGAAGAAAGGTAAGTTCAAAGGTATTTTCCCTATGAAATGCATTATCAACCTGATGTGATGTGGGTATATCCTGTTAGACCTTCTTTCATGAGTGAAATACCTTCTAATCACCTTTAGGAGATTTTGGAAAGTCTCCCGGAGATACAAACTCGGAACGCCCACTCCCATTTTCCTGTTCAGGCAATTCGTCTTGATAAAGCATTCATAGCATAATGCATCTAAAGGAATTCCCTTAAACCACCTTTCACCATGTGGAGGGATCTCCATCACGGCTGACAGATTTTTCTCTGTTACCTGGAATGTGATTCCCGCAATGGTCGTGCGAAACCCATTAAACTTGAGAGAAAATTGTTCAAACAGCTTCGCGTTGTACCCTTTTATCTTCTCACAATAGTGCATACATATGACCTGTTCAAACGATGCCCTGACATTCGGATCTTCATTGATTAATGCCAATTCGTCAGGTTCAGACCTTACAGCTATGCCACTCCACGCCCTCTTCTTTCTGTCTTGGGATGTTTTCATGATGTAGATGTGTATTTGTTTCGTGCGTGCGGTAATGAATGATAACACCCTTTTTGTGCGGAAAATAGAGAATGATATACTTCGCAGACGACTGTCGGAGTGGCAGTGACATAAACTATGTGCGACAAGAAAAAACAACTCTAGGATTTCATTGCGCGGCCTCCAGGTGCTATGAAAACCTTCGGCGCAGAAGGAGATCAACACTATGATAAATGAAAATGGTAGGTTCATCGTAGTAGGGAAGTGTGACATAAAGTTCCGGCGTGGTGGCAAAGCGTTGAGATACTTGTAGCTAGCCAGGGAATTTGGATGCGGAAAGAAATTCGGCACGATAGGAAAGAACTCCGAAGAAAAGAGGTTGACTGGAAGAAGAACTATCGCCCAACACACTAGCTCACAAAAAAATCCAACAGTATTCAACCCATGACTGAAGACAAAGGAGACATGGCAATATTGAATGAGCAGACTCACCACATAACCGATGGCAATCGTTTTTCCCACAGTGAAAGGACCAAGGACTTGCAGAAAAAATCACAGAAAATGCACAAGCTCGGATGGTAAAGGAGAAACATGCAGGGTGACTGGTATTTGTATTTGAAAAGGTGAGGGATGGAATCATGGAAGAGCATGATAAATCCATGGTGACAAGAAGTTTGGAAGTAGGCTTGATATTTACGCAACACACTCGCGCGACATGTACACTTTGAAGTGTGCAAAGTACAGATGATAAGAGTTGTAGAGTATACGTGATATGAGTGTCATGATTTATTAACCTTTATGACTTCATAATTAGGTGATGATGGTCATTATATCCATTGACGTGACCTTTATTCTAACAACTTGCCTCGACCTTTGGCACGTAAATTCCCCTTTTTCTAACAGGACTTGACCTTTTTAGAAGAGGACCTTTACAAGTTGCACATGGCTAATTATGACTCCCTTTCCCGAATCCAAAGGCCAGACCCACCACTTTCGGAATTCAACCCATTTGTTATTCAGTACCTCACTTCACATGCTTTGACACATGAATTATGACTCATCTAGGACCGAGTCTAACTAAAAAAATTACAGTGCTAAACGTTGTCTCCAATGGGGATGTTATCCTCCCGGTGAGGTGTAAAAGAACAACAGACTAGGTTCCTAACCATTGGGATTTATTCAATTTGAAGACTATAAAACAGTGAAAAAGACTCATCCCAAACCTTCTTGACACAGTCACGACAAGACTCAGCCTAAACTTAGGGTCTTCACTTCGGGCTTCAATTTTTTTCTGACTACTGACTTGAAACGCCTTCTTTGAAAACATAAAAAAATGGCTATTTACAATGACATGAAAGATTAAAAAATACTAACTAAACCAGATAATGTTTGAGGAACCTTCCATTCACAGGTCCCCCACCAGTGAGCTCTCCATTAAGCTCTTGTAGAAAATATTCATTGTTCCCGTGATACGCGACAATCCTTAATGGCCCCATCTAAAGATGATCAAACTTTCAATGTTTCCCTTTGTCTTCATTCCTCGCATCCCACTTTAATACCAAATTATTTACCTTGAAATCCTCCTTCTTAGTATGTTTGTCAAAAATATTCTTCATTCTGTCTTGGTAAAGCATTGATTGGTTGAAAACGTGTTCCCTGATTTGTTGCACATGAACCAATTGGTTTATCCTCCTTTGAGTGTCGTTTGTTTCAGCTTCCTTCTCTTGCAACAATCTCCTAACGGGAAATCCCAATGAGGTCGGGAAAACTACCTCTGCGCCATATAAAATTTGGAAAGGCGATGTGGAGATGGAATTTTTTGTAGTGATTATGTCGGCCCATAGCACATAGATACGCTTCTTGTGCGAAGCCTTCTTCTTGTCCTGCAAGAGTTTCTTAATAATTCTGGTTAAACTTTTGTTAGATGATTCTTCCAATCCATTACCCTATGGGTAATAAGCCATAGAATGTCCCAGGGTTATGTTTTAATCATTAAAAAACTTCTCCATCTTCTTAGACTTGAATTTTGTTGCATTGTTCACGATGATCTTGATTGGGCAACCAAATCTAGACAGGATATTGGTCTCTAAAAACTGAATGATAACCGTGTCAGTAGCTTGCCTTGTGGGGACCACTTCGATCCATTTGGTGAAGTAGTATGTGGTTGTTAGTATCCATCTATGTTGATTTGAAGATGGCGAATGAATCTCTCCTATAAAATCCATACCCCATTGCATAAACGGTGCTTCGACAAAGATAAGCTTTAAAGGAAGGGGTTGCAGCTTCCTTTTCTCGTTGAATATCTGGCACTCGTGGAAACTGGAAACTTCCTTCTATGCATCCACAAAAATACTAGGCCAATAGAATCCTTCCCTCAATATTTTGTGTGCGGTGGTCTTCCATTAATGATGCCCCCCGCAGTCTCCTTTGTGAAAATCCTTGATAGCTCATTCTGTGTCTTCCTCCAACAAACAATTCAGCAAGATCCCTCATGGATCCATCCAATACAGAGATTTGTCTAGGATGAAAAACTTAGCCAAGTTCAACTTCAAAATATGGATTTGGTTTTTATCAACCCTGGAGGAGCTTTCAAATTTCTTAACATGTAGATAATGTCAGTGTACCAAGGCGAGTCGATGAATTTCTGAGATACCTGCAGAACCGTTTCTTCTTGTGGATTCTCTGATAGAACAACGATCTAATTTATTCCCAAAACATCACAATTCGACTATGCCATCAATTTTTCAATCCCTTGACCCTTAATCATCTTTGTAGTCTTGATTTCAAGTTCATATTCCAACATGACTGCGATCCATTTACCCCTTCTCCCTTCAAGATCAGATGAGTCAGGATATCCTTGACGGAATTTCTAGGAACATAAGCAATGACACGGGAATGCAGTATATAAGTCATGAATTCCTTAAGGGCCTTCACCAAGGAATACACTCGTTTCTCCATGATATTATACCTTAGTGGGGAGTCTCTCAATGTCCTGTTGAAATAGGCTACAGGATTTTTGAAGTTCTACTCATCCTTTTGTAACAAGACGCCAACGATGGTGTGTTATGAGGCAAAGGAAAATAAGATAAAGTCCTTTGTGAAATCTGGGCTAGCTAACACTAGATATTTTTTCAGCACCACCTTGATGTCTTTGAATGATTTCCTAGCTTCAGGAGTCCATTTTATCTCATTACCTTTCCTGAGCATATTCTTGATGTGATTTATAATCTCAACCAAATTTGGAACGAAACTCCTCAGAAAATTCACCTTTCCTAGGAAAGATTGCACTTCTTTCTTGCTTCTAGGAGTGCAGATATTTAGAATCCCTTCCACCCTATTGGGGTCTATATTTATTCCTTCCTTTGAGATGATGTGTCCCAACAACTTTCCTTCTTGCATCCCAAAATTTGATTTTTTCAGATTAAATGAGATGCCAAACTTTTTGCATTTTTGGAAAACCTTCTTCAGATGTTCAATATGTTGTTCATCGGAATCAAAAAACACTGTGGTGTCATCCAAGTAAATCATAATAAACTTGTCTTTCTCTTCAGAAAATTCTATATCCATGGCCCTTTGGAAAGTCTCTCCAATGTTCATAAGCCCAAAAGACATCTTTCCATACATGAACGTACCCCACGGTGTTGTAAAGGTTGTCTTCTCCTGGTCATCGGGGTGCACCATGATCTGATTGTAGCCAGAAAAACCGTCCAGCATTTCATTTTTTGGGATCCAACCACCTTCTGTAGGATATAATCCATCTTAAGAAGCAGGTAGTTGTCTTTGAGGGACACTCTGTTTAGATTCTAAAAGTCCACACATAACCTTATTTCATCACTCTTCTTCCTTACAGGCACAAGGTTGGCCACCCACTTTGAAAATCTAAACGACACAATAAGTTTGGCATCAAATAGTTTCTTTACCTCTTTTTCAATCAGAAGCAGCAGTAGAGGATTGATTCATCTCAACTTTTTCTTGAAAGGTTTCTGGTCTTCCTTGATGGGGATCACATGCTGAATTATTCTAGTGTCATAGACCTTCAAGTCTTCATAACTCCATGCAAAAATGTCAGGGAAATATTTCATGAGGCTGATATACCTCTGCTTGATTTTCGAACTGAGTGTCTTTGACAGTCTGATTATCTTAGGATTCTATTGAGTATCGATGTTTCAATCCTAGATATCTTCATCATTTGCAGTGATTCTAGGATTTCTGGCTACATCATTTTCATCAAACAACTTTTCTAATGGGACCAAACCTTTGGGGATAATGTTGTTTTGTAACTGCACTATATCCCTTCTAGCTATCTGGTTCTGAAAGGGGTATTTGTTATTGCGTGCAACTGTGTCTTCATCTTCTTCACAACAATACTCAACATCAATATTCACGTTAGCAAACTTGTCTCTCATCTGGAGGAATCTTTCCACATGTTCGTCATCTTCAAACACTTGCCAATATTTGATGTTATCAGGTACTGCGGGTCTGTTTTTGACTTCAATTTCATACTTCCTATTGGGAAAAATTGGAATTTTTAACACCGAAGCTAAGGTGGCCAGGGCATTTTCAATTTGATTTTACCCCCTGGGGATCACTGACAAATTGTACTCTAAAAACTCTTAAAGGATATCCAACACTATATTTATATATACTCTTAGTCTGGGATGCTTGGACTGGTATATACCCTTTACCTGGTTTATGATGAGCTCAAAATCTATGTGCACCACTATCATTTTAGCACCCAATTCCTTTAAAGTTCTCAAACCCAAAATTAGTGCCTCATATTCGGCCATGTTATTTGTACAATCAAAGGTGATCTTGTAAGAGCATATTTTCATGCCCACTTTGGGAGGGTTGATCCACACACGGACTCCAGCTCCCTCCCTACTGACATCTCCGTTGAAGCTCATATTCCACATTTCATTTTCTACACTGTTTCTTTGATCTGCACTTTCCTTTGTTTGATGCTCGACCTTGTCTTCAATAGTCATGACATTTGTTGGCTCCCCCTCTTCAAAACTCAAGTTATTGTAAAAAATAGAGGAGCCGATTTCAATGTCAACAGAGAAGATAGGATGATTATTTGGCTGGGTTTTGCTACTCACTGTGTACTTGAGCATCACCTCCCTGTATAGTCTCCTTTATTGGCCTAAAATAGTGATGGTAGTGTAAGACATATCCATTTGCAAGGTTCCCTTTAATTTTTCAGTCCAAGATCTAGATAACAACATGTAAAATTTTGGGGGAATGTCGGAAACCACCACGTAAATGACCAGATTCTTCGATGGAATTTGAGATAATGACACGACCAAGTCTTTGATCAAACCAAGCATTTCACTTTTCTTGATTCGAAAGAGAAAATATCTTTGTAAGGCCTTGTGACGTCCAATCCTTGTGATGTGCAAGCCCAACTCGTCCATGACCACCTTCAACATGAGATTGTGTGATGCACCCGAATCCAACATAGCATTATGTTAAGTCATGTCATGAATCTTGAGACTGGCATAGAAAGGAGGAACATCATCAATATTGCCACTATCTTCTACGCGCTGACAAAATAAGATGGCAGGGTGGTCGTCTTGGACGTTCAATATGTCGGGAGCTTCTCCCATCTTTAACATCTTAATGATCTGGTTTCTATACTCTCCCTTCTTGATTAACTCATTAAATGGAACATAGATTTTGATTTTTTTCATTTCTCTCTCAAAATTAAAAGGAGGAGGAGGATTTTTATCTACCTCTTTGACGCATTTTTCCGTACTCGCCTCAGGTGATTTCTTTAGGGATTATTCCTTTGATTTTCCTTTCTCCGTCGCATCCCTTGTTGAATTATATTTCTTTGGTTGGCTTGAAGAAGGACTATTCACCTGGGGTTCCTTTGTGGGATTCGTCTTCGAAGGCTCTGCAAGCGTATTTCTACTCTTGAGGTTATATTTCTTTTGAAAATACACGATTTCATTGTGATATCCCTTCATGAACTCCTTCGTTTTCGAAGACAATGTATCATCATTCTCTAGCATAAAACCATCATTCCCATCCATAAATTGATCATGTTCTCCCTTTGTTAAGAACACGTATGTATTTGTATCATTGCAGCCATGCATCTAGTCTTGGATCATCTACTCAAAGTCTTCATTTGCGTATTTTTTTTGGGAAGGGAGTCTTATATGTTGATCACCTTGATCTCTCTGGTCCCTTTTCCTGATCTGTGAAACTGGAGCTCTTATAAAGTTTTGATTTATGGGCTGGAAATCATTTTTCTCCCTGGTGGAAAGCTTGTTTTCCACAGACATCCTTTCCATAAGCCTTTCCATGGTCTTCATTATCAGGTTGAATTTTCCATATGACGATCGAGACGAGGGTTGCACATCCCCATGGGGATTTTTCCCATTTCTATCAAAATTTTGTTTAATCTTTCCCGATGTCATCATGTTTACTTCAACTTCAATTGTGTCACTCATCATAGCATCTAAGGTATTAGATATTATTTCTCTTAACAACAAGGCAAAGTAACTGTCAAAAGAATCAACGTATCGAAGTTGGGCAACTCCAGGAGGGAGTTTGACTTCCGTGGGAATGGAGTTATAAAATTTCATGAATCTGGATGAAAACTCTTGCACTATTTCCTCTGGTGATCTATTTATATTGTTGTATTGAGTTAGCAATTGTAGGGGATTCTTTTTATCACCCCATTTGGCAATAAATAATGTTTCAAATGTTGCAAAATTAGGGATGCTCGTTGCTTAAAGGGCATTAAGCCACTTTTTGACCTCCCATGAGAGACTTTACGTGAACAATATCATTTTCACATCCTCATGATCGACCTCTTCCAGGTAAACAAAATCATTAAACCAATCCAAGTGATTTTGGGCAGAAGCATTTCCTTCGACATCGTATAATTTGATCCTCTGATTATAATTTTGGGGAAAATCATGCAATTGGGTCGGCAAGGCAAGAGGGGAGAACCTGGTTGTCATGAATCTAGGGGGGTTTTGAACTAGATGGATGGTCTGAGTGGGAATTATAACAATTTGTGAGGGGTTAGTCGGTATCACAGATTGAAACTTTTTCTCATCAAAAACTATTTCATTCAAGTAGGATTTTGATCTAGACCTTAACAGAGTTTGTGTGAATAGTATGTCGAAGTCAAGGTCGTCGATGCTATGTACTATTTCCTTAGGTAAAGATAGGTTTCTGTACAGGTATATAACGGGTCTTGTATCTCTTCCTTTTCTTTGCGCAGAAGTTTTTTGGGATCAAACACGGGCGCTGCAGGTTCTAGATCAGGGTTCACTCTGGTATGAACTTTATTTGGAACCAATATTTCTAATCTTGACTACTCTATTCTATTGGTATTATTTATTTGGATTTTCTAGGGTAAGAATGTTTCATCCAATATAGACGTCTGACCCATTTTTACCCTCAGGGATCAAAACTACAACTTTAATCGTTTCCCGGGGAAAGTTTTTTAATTTCGTCACTGGAAACGGTGCCAAGATGTTAGCACTATGTAAATTTTTTTGACTGAGAAACAAAATGATAGAGGTAACCTACAAACCAACTTTAAGAATGGAAACTAGCCTTTTCAACCTAGAGAGGGATCTCTCTGAGACTTAATCTCTAATAGATAATGACTTTGAATTGTCAGCTAGATTTATTGTGTTAGTGAAATGTTTATGGTTTCGCTGGCAAGGAAATACAGAACCTTGGGCCATGGATTCAACCTCTTGAAAGCGAGAGAAATGAATGACTTGGTTGATGAAACTTTGAGAGGATAAAGGCTAAGCAGTAAATGGTCTTTAAGTTTAAATTTTGTTTTATGTGGCAAAAGAAAGCGTACATAAAGAAACTCAAAGCACCATTGAATATGAATTCTAAATTACTTAGAAGAAAACGCAGAGTTTAAATGGTGAAGTCTAAAGCATTGCGCGATGAATTCTAGACTTATTAAACATTCCAATTTAAACAAAGGAAATGCATGAATATACAGAAAACGAGTACATACATAGATGGGATGATAATACATCAAACCACCACCATTAGAATCCTTTTGTCAAAGCCTTGGGACTTCTACATTATATTTCAATCGGGTTCAAATATTACATTCAATAGTCTACTGTATACACTACTTTTTCAACCCTGCTTACATTGAAAGGATAGAATAAATAGAAAAAATTTTGCCCCTTGGGCTGCAATGCCTCAAACTAATTCTCCTAGAATTCTGGTTCTGGTTATTCCCTACCATATGACCTTTCGAATAGATTTTACTAAAAATGGAAACCCGATTGCACCCAATCATGTCATAACCGGCATCTTCATCATGATTGTTCAGTCATCAGTAAAATTCAATCATTAGGAGGTGATGCATCACCATTTCTCCTTTGAGTAGTTACCCGAATTATTAAGCGCACTATCAAAAACTCTGCAACCTAGTGTAACGGGCTTTGTTTGTTGTCGCGCAATCACTGGATGTAGTATGCACATGGCGATTTGGTGTGTCAGGTGTTTGTTGGTTGTCGTTTGCGCTTTCCAGGTGGTGACGATGATCAGGGGACCACATATCTCTTCCAAAACTGTCATATGTTTCTCCCACACTTTCCCTTCTCAACAAGTGGGTTTACAACATATGTGTGATGAATATCCACCGCACGGGTGCCCATCAGACTTCTTGTTTCTCAGCAAGAAACAGGACACGAGGGGAGAAGTGTTTCGTGCAACATTCAAAAAGACAAAAATATGGTCATTTCAATCATGCCTATGGCCTCACCTGCAACCTTAATACTCTGAGTATTTTTCGAAGATACCAATTTTGTCTATTCAGGTTCTTCACTTGTCTCCACAAGACCACATTCCCTTTCAACTTTGCTTGAGCACCGGAGAGAGTCATGCAGACATTATCCATGGTCGATCCACATTCCTTGAAGTGCTCCATGGTCCTTTCCTATGACATCCTTTGTTCCTAGCGCGGTTGAATGATTATGTCTTGTGCTTCTTTGAGCTATCTTTTGAGCTAATTTTGCATTCCCCTCTCTGCTCTACAACATTGTCGCTTCAACAGTCCTTTCTGCTAACTATTTTCTCAATTCTTTGTTCTCCTGATACAATTCGGAAATAGCAATTTGTGCTTGCTTCAACTACTGTGATGGCTCCTAAACCTCCATTATTTCATTCACCTTCTCCTTCTTGCACTAATTCCCCTACTTGAACCTTCAATAGATTCTAGCCAAACAACGTCCATGAGTAACTTCTCAGCAGTAGACTAGGTGCGCGGTTCGCTAGAATCTTGGGTCTCCTTGGGATTCTTGATCAACCTCGGCCTGCCTCTTTTTTGAGGTTTTGGATGTTGGGATGATGAGTATTTTATTTCCTTTCATTTTCCTATGGCCTCTTCCATTCCTTGCCCCTGCATTGCAAAATGTTGTTTCCCCGTGGGCAAAGGGAAGTCTCCTTTGGGATCCCTAGGGATGTTGGCTGAAATTAGAAATGAATCCCAATCTTTTCCCAGTCGTATGAATTCCTCGACTACCAACAACTTGATCAATGATATATGGAATAATTTATTCCTCGGTTGGTCATCTTCGGCCTAGACATTGTTCGCCATTGTTTCTAGGATTTGATGTAAGAATAAAGGTAAGTTCAATGGCCTTTTCCCTGTGAAATGCATCAACAGCCTGATGTGATGTGGGTATATCTTGTCAAACCTTCTTTCGCAGGAGAAATACCTTCTAATCACCTTTAGGATCTTTTGGAAAGGCTCCCAGAGATACCGACTCGGAACGCCCACTCTGATTTTCCCATTCAGGTAGTTCGGATTGATAAAATCTTCATAGCATAATTTGTCTAAAGGCATGCCCTTAAACCACCTTTCACCACGCAGAGGGATATCCGTCACGGCTGACAAAGTTTCCTCCGCCACCCGGAATGTGATTCCCGCAATGGAAATGTAGGACCCATTAAACCTGAGAGCGATTTGTTCAGCCAGGTTTGCATTGTACCCTTTTATCTTCTCACAATAGCGCATACATCCAACATGTTCAAACGATGTCCTAACATTCGGATCTTCATTGATTAATTCCAAGTACTAAAGTTTAGACCTTATGGCACTGCCACTTTGCACCCTCTTCTTTATGTCTTTGGATGTTTTCATGATGCATATGTGTATTTGTTTCCCGTGTGTGGTAATGAATGATAACTGATCCGTAGGATCTTTTAAATGACTATGGTTGAGTTTTAATTGCATGCATTAATTAACCATTTTGAGAAATTTAGTGAAAGAATGAGGAAGAAGAAGAATTATAATAGTCAAATACACATGTGCAGATCTAAAATGAATAATAGACAGCAAACCATAAACATGCAGGTTGATAACGGAGTTCGGCACAACTTTTGCCTACGTCTCCGGGACTTTTCTCTGTGGGGGAGGCTTCTTTATTTCTGTTCAAATGCTCAAAAGTGTTGATACTGAGAGGGGGGTGAATTAGTATCAAGTACAATTTAAAACCTTTTTCAACTTATAATTAAACCATTCAATTATATTCAATGAGAAATGAACAATAGTATAAGAGTTACACCAATACACCACAATATACCATGCAC
>ML791722.1:97139-117062 GCA_009831015.1 Picea engelmannii | reverse complement strand
ACTTTTCAAGTAGAATCAGTTGATATAACTTGAAAGAATAAGAGTATTGAATCTCAGACAGATAATCATAAGCTTTTGTGGGTCCAAAAGCCTTTCAGTGGGAAGGTGTGATCAAAATCTGGACCAGGGGTCAAATTTTAGCCCAAAAATCAAAGTTCTCGGAATCGCTTCAAAACGGATGAGAGCGTAGGCCTCATCGTCTCGAACCCAACACAACTCATTTCATCTCAAACGGACGTCGAGAGCGAGAGATATCGCGATCTGTCTGAATCATCAAACAGGTAAAAAAATGGATGTTGACTGTGCAGTTCGTACAGTCCGTACGGATTCTGATGTGGCATGACCGTACACTGACATGGCAGAGGTGATGTGGCTTGACCATACATGCTGATGTGGCAGGTGACGTGGCATTCATTTATTGGATGACAGTTGGACGAATGTTGTTGTGACACGTGGCAGTTATTGGGCAAATGATTGGGTGCCACGTGGCCCAATCATGGGCTGCCACATGGCACCCCGGTATTGGTTACTTGTTTGGTTTATCAAAATTTAATGGAGTCCGTGGGGTTCGACCCCCAGACCTCCCCTCCACTTTACGCCTTCGCAACGATCGTCCGACCAAAGGACCATGGGTTGTGCCTTGTAATATGTGTGAGTTCAATTGTAATTGAATCCAAGTTATGTGACTGTTGGCAGGGGGTTGGGTCGGGGCTTAGCCCCAGCCCGCGGTCGTTTGTGTTTGCATATGCCCATAAAATATACTGTGTAACCAACAGTTGGTGCAGGGTTTTAAAACATAACCCACGGTTTTATTTGTAACATATGACCATAACTAAAATGCGCGGGGAGTTGGAGCGGTTCAACCGTTTGGACCTATTTGACATAGCGCATGGTCATATGACCCTTTTGTGCCCAGGTGTTAGATGGTTAGGGGTTGGTGCACCCATAACCGTCCTACAGTTTGCACCATTGGCACAGTTGCACCCGGTGCTGGGTTTTCACACTATTTATTGTGTGTGTGCTAGGTTCAACGTACAGGAGGTGCGTTTTGGTGAACCAGAGATAGCAAGCTTGAACGAGGAAAATGGTAGGAGGCCTATCTTCTTCATCTTTTGTCCAATTGAGGTGTCTTAAAAGCCCAGCTAGGGTTTTTTGGATGTCCTGAATCCATTGGCACTGTTATCAAGGCCATTTGAAGACTTCTTTTGCAGGTTTTTAGCCATTGAAGTTTCAGCAAGCTCCAGGGAGCTTGAAGCCCTCATTGATTGAGGACATGTTTTGGTGAGCCTATGTTTGTTTTCTATGATTGAATAATCATTTTTGGCTAATTGTTATGCTCTGAACACATTGGGATGGGTTTTAGAATCTTTTGAGGACTTTTACAGGTGTTTTTTCCATAGAGAAGCTCAGGGAAGCTTATGGCCACATGTAGAAGAGGTCATGCCCAGATGAGCCATGATCCATTTTCAGAGTTCTATTAGTCATTTTTGGGGTTTTTATGTGTTCTGATATCAATGGTACAGTCTATTTTTCCATTGGAGTTGAGCAGAATCTTGTAAAATAACTTTTGACAAATTAATCCTAGAGAGCCAAGTCCATTAATGGAGGCTCAAGGAGATGTAGCCCGGAGGGGGGTGAACTCCTTTATCATGTTGTGATTGTTCTGAGTTTGATGGTTTATTTTCTGCAATTTATGTTGTTGTGTATTTATTGAAAGTACATATTTAACCATTTAAAAGAACATATCCTCACACATAAGCATTTACAAGAAGATACATGAACTTAACACATAAGTTTATCTTCCATATTTTAACACATGAAGCAAGGTCCTGTAAAGTTTATTTTTAATGAAGTAGAGGGTGCTTGCATAGAATAACAAGTCAGCCTTCTATTTTCATATCATGGTATCAGAGCCTGTTTGAAGACCCACTCCAGTTGAAGATCGAGATCGTGAAGCCGAGTTGCCTCATCTCCACTTTCTGTCATTTTCATACATTTATGGGCTAAGAGGAATGTTCCATTGTGTCTGGAGTGGTCGTTTCAATCAAGAATACTTTTTGTTTCACTTGAAAAGGTTTCCATTTTCCCAAGATATGGCCATTACAGTCAGATCTGGAGGTATAAAGCTTGAATACGCATTTTTTAAATTTTTGCAGAGTAGTATTTTGGTTTTATTTCGGTTTTGTTTTATTTATTTTTGAGTTTCTACTCTTTTAGATCTATGTATGCTCTTTGCCCCGTGCCCTGTGCAATCTTGGAAAATCGGAAACAGATAGGAAAAGGTGCATCTTTCGGGTAAGCTAACCAAGATCTAACCCTTGTTGTCATCAAGAAGCAGAATTTTTTTCTTGTGTGAAAAGAGGCCATCAACAACAAAAACAACAATCCTTCTTCTGAACATTACAATATGTTTTGCTAGATCATTTGGTTAAAAGTTGTCTTATTAAGTAAGAGGTCTTGAGTTCAAGTCTCTCTTTTGTTACCTTTTTTGAAAATTTTCATGCTAAAATTGTAAAGTGTATTTCACTTCAAGTATAAAAGTGAATCACTGTAAGTAGCTTTAATAGTTTATTTTGGAGTTATTTATTTTGCATGAAAATTTTCTGTTATAAAGTAACTTCATTGTAAAAGTGATCCCCACTTCTCTTTATAAAAGTGGGTCACTTCATAAAGCAACTTACACAATCACATGGTCATTTGGTTACCGATTGTGCCTTTTTTAAAAAGGGCATAACTCTAACATCGGAAGTCCGTTTTCAGTGTCGTTTTTTTTAAAAACCGCATAACTTTTCGAGCTCTTTCCATATTGATCATAATTTTCAGTTTTTAAATCCACATTATCTTCATATTTAATATGGATTCTACAAGTATTGTTTTTCTTACCAGCAACAACTACTTCCAATGGAAATCTCATATGGAAGATTTATTAAGAAGTAAAGGCTTGTACCGAATTACCTTGGGAAAGGAGAAAGCACCCACTGATGCTAATAAGAAAGCCAAGTGGGATAATAGGAATGACAAAGCACGTGGGCTAATCGGAATTTCCATCCCTCATGATTTAAGGTACCACCTTCAATATATTGATGACCCCAAAGAAGCTTGGAACACGATTAAATCTGTGTTTGGTAAAATAAATATTATTCGAGCACAATAGTTAGAAAATCAAACACTAACCTTGAGTCCAAATGATTTTTCTTGCCTTGGAGACTATCTATCTAGGTTTAAAACACTCAAAACTTTATGTGAAGAATGTAAGATAAAGATGGAGGAAGAGCGTTGCATCTATCTTATTCTTTCTAAGCTAGGTAGTGCATATTTTGTGTTTGTATCTACCTTTTATGCCATGAGAGAGGCTTTAGGGAAATAATCTTATGAAACACCCACTCTTGAGTCCTTTTGTGCTTCTTTGATTCGAGGGGAAKATAAGCTTGTACAATTTGGAGTGATCAACACTGCAGGTCCCTCCAACAAAGCCTTAGTTGCCCAACAGAAAGATAAACCCAAGTATCCCAAGAAGCAACATCCTCGCTACAAAAACAAACAACATAAGGGTCCCAAACCTGCTCAGACAGCTTCAGCTCCTATTGGTGACAAAGGAGAAAAATATAAAAGTAAGAATACTAATAGACATTGCAACTTTTGTGATAAACATGGTTATGATGAGTCCAAATGTTTCAACAAAATGGAATCTTTAGAAGCAGCAATGAAGAAGCACAACATCAGTATTGACTCTACTTCTTCTTCTCACAGACATGCACTTTCTGCTTTTGGTTTCTCCTTCAATTCAAATTCTACTACTACTTCTTCTTCTTATGAGTGGCTTATTGATTTAGGAGCATCTTATCATATGGCTAAGGAAAAAACCATATTTTCTGCTCTAAATGAATGTAATACCAAGAAAATATTTTTTGGTAATGATAGATCTCTTAGTGTTGTAGGATCTGGAACAGTTCAAGTAGATAATGGTCATTTCAATGATGTATTATGTGTTCCAAGTCTTTCTTGTAACCTTCTATCAGTATATCAAAACACTCATTCAAGTGAAGGTAAAATCGTCGAGTTTTCACCTCACCAAGTTGTAATCAAGGATCTAAAATATCCTAAGCATGTTCTTGCAACTAGAATTGCTAATGATATTATCAGGTTGTACAAGTTTGAAAATTTTGGGTCATCATCTTTTTCATCAGTTTTTGTTTCTCATAGCGATGACTTGAGAAAAATTTGGCATGAGTGGTTTGGTCATCTAAACTATCGCTCATTGCAGCAACTATGTAATCAAAAGATGGTGATTAGTCTTCCTCTTGTTTCATGTAGAGATGGTGTTTGTGTCAGTTGTGTTCTCGGCAAACATCATCGGGACAGTTTTGACAAACGTGCCTCTTGGCATGCCTCGGGTCCTTTGCATCTTGTTCACAATGATTTGTGTGGTCCACTTTCTTCTCCTTCTTTTTCTAGGTGCAAGTATTTCTTAACTTTCATTGATGAATTTTCCAGACATACTTGGGTTTACTTATTAAAACTCAAGAGTGAAGTTTTTGACAAGTTTTTGGCCTACAAGGCCCTTGTAGAAAATCAATTTGCACATCAAATTCAAAGGTTAGAATAGATAATGGAGGCGAATATGTGAACAATAATTTTACAAGCTACTACACTACACAGGTAATCCAAATGCAACACACTATTCCATATACACCACAACAAAATGGTGTTGTTGAGAGAAAGAACCGCACATTAAAAGAAATGGCTAATTGTATGATCCAATCTAAGGGATTAAGTCTAAAGTATTGAGCAGAAGCCATCAACTGTGAAAATTACATAGTAAATCGCACTCCCACAAAGGCTCTTAAAAATATAACACTGGAAGAAGCTTGGACTAAAATTAAACCAGATGTAAGTCACTTCCATGTATTTGGCAGTATAGCATGGGCTCATATTCCTAATGAGAAAAGGAAAGCATTGCAGCCTAAAAGTGAGAAGTGTATATTTTTTGGTTATTCTGAAGATGTCAAAGGTTACAGAATTCTTCAATCACATTGTAATGAAATTATTATTAGAAGAAATGTTGAATTTGATGAAAATCTCTTGGCCTGCGAGGCTAATTCAGCGATTGTGCCTTCTTCTGCCTGCGATCCATCTTCGGCATTTGTGCCTTCTTATGATCTGGTTTCTTCTTCAGATGATGGCAGTGAGGATGAAAATCTACCTCTGCCTACTCACCCTCCTCCAGATGAGTCCTTTGAACCTGAACCAACACCAGCTCCACCGCTTCCTAGATGGGTCTGTTCAACACGAGAAGCAGTTGGTGATCTTGTCGGTGATCCTTCAGATCAGCATCGGACACGTTCACAGTTCCAACAAGCCTCTTCTCTTTTGGCTCAAGTTTCAGAAACTCATGATCCAGAGACATTTGCAGAAGCTTCAGGTCATCCAGATTGGGATACAACAATGAATGAAGAGTATCGTTCTTTAATGACAAATGATACTTGGGATCTTGTACCTCTTCCAAAAGGAATAAAACTTGTTATATGCAAATGGGTCTACAGAACTAAGTATGCATCAGATGGAAGTGTTGAAAGACACAAGGCTCGGTTAGTTTCCAAAGGATTTTCCCAAGTTGAAGGAATTGACTATAATGAAACCTTTTCCCCTGTAGAAAAAATGAATTCCATCTGCCTTGTTCTTTCCCTTGTTGCCTCACATAAATGGGAGGTCCATCAGATGGATGTTAAATCCGCCTTCTTGCACGGAGATTTGCAATAAGAAATCTACATGGAACAACCTCCTGGCTATGTCCAAAATGACTCTAGCCTTGTTTGTCGCCTCAAGAAATATCTTTATGGTCTCAAGCAAGCTCCCTGAGCTTGGTATGCCAAAATGGATAGCTTTCTTATTGCCACTGGATTCTCTAGATGCCATTCTGAGCCTAATGTCTATACCAAGAAAGTAGGAATCCATATCATAATCCTTGTCCTTTATTTTGATGACCTTATCCTTACTGGTAGTGACTCAAAACTTTTAAACCATGTGAAAACCAACCTTAAGAAGAAATTTGAAATGACAGACTTAGGCTTTTTGCACTATTTCCCTGGCCTCCAAGTTTTGCAAACCAATGAAGGAATTTTTATTTCCCAGTCTAAGTATGTTTGTGACCTTCTTTGTCTCTTTCACATGGACGATTGTAAACCAACCCCTTCTCCCTTCTAGTCTGGAGTCAATCTTTCTGCCACCTGTACTTCTCTTGAATTTGATGCCACCCTGTATCGTCAGTTAGTTGGTAGTCTCTTATACTTGACTCATACCCATCCTGATCTTTCCTTTGTTGTTGGTCTTGTTGCATGATATATGCAAACACCCCATGAAAGCCATTGGAAAGCAACTAAAAGGATACTTCTATATGTTCGTGGTATAGTTCGATTCGGGATACATTACAATTCAGGGGGGACTCCTTTATTGGTTGGTTTCACTGATTCAAATTGGGCCAGTGGCCCTGATGTTTGGAAGTCTACTGCAGGTTATGTTTTCGGCCTTGGTTTAGGACCTGTCACTTGGGCCTGTAAGAAACAACAGACTATTTCACTTTCTTCAGCAGAATCAGAGTACCGAGCAGCGATAAATGCAAGTCAGAAAGCCTTGTGGCTTCGACAGATCCTTTCAGAGTTTGGATTCTATCACCAGCATCCGACCAGCCTTTGGTGTGACAATCAAAGTGCCATCAAGCTCGCCAAAGACCCAGTTCAACATCAGCGTAGAAAACACATCGAGCTACACATGCACTTCATCATAAAGATCATTCATGATCAAGTTATTGAAGTGCTCTTTTTCCCTACAGAATATCAAGTTGCAGAAATTTCCACAAAGTCTCTTACAGAAGCGAAGTTTTCCAAACTTCTATCTATGTTAGGGGTTCAGGAAGTTTTCATTAAGGGGGGATAGGCTCTAATGCCTCCTTCCTTCTCCTATTATGTCACTATTGTAAATCCTTCAATCATATCCCAAGTTGTTCTTAAGGGGGGATGTTAGGATATTTGGACACTTAGGAGTTAGTAATATCTACTTGGTCTATTGTGTCGTTAGGTAAAAGTGTGTTTTCTAGTGTGTTTCTTTAGTATGCATTTGTAGTTAGGAAATCCGACAGTCATGATATGTTCCCAGCATAGAGTGATCTGATGGTTCATAATCTCCTCGATATTAATGGTCATTGATTTGTGGCTTAACACTCGATTGGTCCATGATATATATTAAAAGAGCATGGAGGGTCATTTGCCGACGATCGATTGTGAGAAACTCTCTTGTAAAATATCTTTGTAATATTTTTCTTTGCATTAATAAACTGCTCCAAGTGGTCGCGTTGGTTGGGCCCGTGGATATTTCCCTATAGGGGTTTTACCATGTGAAAACATTGGTGTGTTGATCTTTGATCTGGTTATGTGAGTAGTTACTGAAGGTGTTCGTCCTCTGTTGGAATACCTGTGTTGTTGAACACGATTTGAATGACCATTGATCCATGGCTTAACACATGTTTGGTCCATGATCTCTATTTAAAGAGAATGGAGGGTCATTTGCCAATGATCGATTGTGAGAAACTCTCTTGTAAAATCTCTCTGTAATATTTTTCTTTGCATTAATAAACTACTCCAAGTGGTCGCATTGTCTGGGGCCGTGGATGTTTCCCCGTAAGGGTTTTACCACGTGAAAACATCGATGTGTTGATCTTTGATCTGGTTATGTGAGTGGTTACTGAACGTGTTCGTCCTCTGTTGGAATACCTGTGTTGTCAAACATGGTATCAGAGCCTGTTTGAAGACCCGCTCCTGTTGAAGATTGAGATCGTGAAGCCGAGTTGCCTCATCTCCACTTTTTGTTCCTCTGTTGGAATACCTGTGTTGTCGAACATTATTTGACATATTTATTTTTGCATATGAATATGCCTTTTTATGTTTGAGTAACATGTAAACCTAAGAAGAAAGTTAGTTCACCTAGCAGAGAAACCTCAAACTCTTTATGCATTTCTGTGGAAAACTGCTTGTTTAGTATAGTTAGATTACTTCCAAAGATTATATCGTCATACCACTACAATAATCATATTTTGTTATTTAATTTTGATATATAGATTACTATCAATAGTTCCTATCTTATATCCTTGTTGTTGCAGATACTAATCAAGTTTTGAGAGCCATGCTCTAGGGGTTTGTTTAAGACCATATAGAGCCTTCTTTAATTTGCATACATAGTCTGTTTTTTCTATTAACCTAAACCCTTCAGGTTGATCTATATAGACTTCTTCTTCTTCTAAGGTCCCATTCAGGAATGTTGATTTGACATCCATCTGATATATTTTGGCATTTTTTAAACATGCAAATGCCAAAAACATTATGATGACTTCTAATCTTGCTACTGGAACAAAGGTTTCTCCAAAGTCAATTCCTCACACTTGGGCATATCCCTTGCATACTAGTCTGGATTTATTTTTTATGATCTGTCCATTTTCATTGAGTTTGTTTTTGAATATCCATTTGGTTCCTACCACATTTTTATCTTTAGGTTTTGGAACCAGTTCCCAAGTCTGACTTTTCTCTATTTGATCAAGTTCCTCATTGATTACTTTTATCCAATCCTCACTTTTACTAGCTTCTGCAAAAGTTTTAAGCAATATTATAGAAATCATTGTTTGATCTTCATATAAGAGTTTCCTCCTGGTTTATATTCCAACACTCTTGTTTTCTATAATTTGACTTTCTGAATGATTCTTTTGAACCCTTTTTATGGTGGCTTTATCATGGGTGTCTCTTCTTGACTGTTTTCTTCATCGGTGTATGGTTCATTTTGTTGTAGTTCTTCAATATCTTTTTCATCTTGTGATTCACCATCTTCTTCTCCATTCATCAATTTTTGTTTCATCTTTAGATTTGATTTTTCTCATTTTTAGGTCATCTATTTTTACATTTGCACTTTCTACTATTTTGTGAAATCTTAGATTATAGCATTTGTAGGCCTTTTTGTTGGGTGAATATCCCAAAAATATACCTTCATATGATCTAGAGTCAAATTTCCCTAGATTATCTTCATCCCTCTTCCCTCTTGATGTAACACTTACTTCCAAAGACTTTGAAGTGTTTCACAGATGTTGATCTTCAAAACCACAATTCATAAGGGGTTTTCTCATGGTTAGCTCTAAGTTGTGCTCGGTTAAGTATGTGAATTGTTGTATATATTGCATCTCTCCAAAATTTATCTGGAAGCTTGGCTTCATTCAACATAGTTCTTGCAGCTTCTTGAACAGTTCTATTTTTCCTCTCCACAACTCCATTCGGTTGAGAAATTCTTGGAGATGAGAATTGTCTCTTGATTCCATGATCTTCAAAAAACGTATTGAATTATTTAGAGGTAAATTCCCCTCCATCATCTGGTCTTAAACATTTTATTTTGAGATCTTTTTCATTTTCTACATAAGTCTTGAATGATTTAAACTTTTCAAATGCCTCGGATTTTACTTTGAGAAAATATACCCAGGTCATCTTGTGAAGTCATCAATGATAAACATGACGTAGTGTTCCCCTTGTATGTTTTTAGTCTTAGAGGGTCCACAGAGATCAGTGTGAACAATCTCCAAGGGTTTTGATGTAGAATTCTCTTTTGTCTTGAATCTGATTCTTGTTTTCTTTCTTAATTGACAGTGTTTGCAAACAATATCTGAGGGCATGATGACTTCTGGCATGTGTTTTACAACTCCCTTTTTAGTATCTTTGATCAGATTATCAAATATTAAGTGTCACATCCCTCTGTTCCACATCCAACTTTCATCTGCTTGACTCATATGGCATTCTTCTTCTTCCTTAATATCTAAGATATACACATTGCTTGAGGTTCTTGGTGAAATTGTAATTAATTTTCCCGATCCTTCTCTTATTTCACATTTTTGGGAGTCAAAGATGAGTATATGTCATTGATCACAAGTTCGGCTTACACTTAAAATATTAGGCTTCATATTTTCAACTAGTAACACATTTTCTGCTTTGTTTTTCTTGTTTCCCAAAGTGAATGTGTCTTTTCCAAGTATTTTAGCAGATACATTATCTCCAAATGTGACACTTTATTTTTCCTTCTTTGTTAGTTTGAAAAATTTTCTTTTATCTCCTATCATATGTTTGGAGCATCCACTGTCAATGTACCATTGACACTTTTTCTTCTTGGCATACAGGGATACTTTGCATTCTGTATCTTCCATATTTTTTCCTTTCTGTATTTTCTTATCTTGAGTGATAAAAGAAGTTGTTTTTGTGATTAGCCTGCATTCATTGATTTGATGACCATAATTGTTGCACTTCTTGCATTCAACATTGAATATTTGTAATGGAGAGAATGAATTGTAACTTCTATTCTTCGTATTATTTTTGTTGCTTTTATATTTTTTATTATTTCTATGAATGTATGATTTTCCATCAGCCTTGCAATGTACTTGTTTATGCCCAAAGTTATTGCAAGAATAGAAATATCCAAGAAATATGTGTTGATATCTCTTAGGAGTTCTTTAAGCCATTATATTCCATTTTTTTTCTTTCTCTTTTCTGGGAGGTGAAGACTTCAGTTTATTATGAACATTCTTTAATGATCCCTTCTTCATCTTGTTATTTTCAATTTTTAAGGTGTTCTTAAGAGCATCTGCATAACTTTTTTGTCTTTTGTCTGTCCTTTGTGTTGTAGAGGTTGATTTTTTATCATCCCCAAGTCCTGTCTTATCCTTTGGTGATCTTTGACTATTCAGAATGTCATCCAATATTCTTGAACTTTTTTCAAATCTTGAGTGATTCTTTCATTTCTCAAGTTCCTTTTTCAGAAGGACGATTTCAACTCCTCTCTTCTCATAGTCTTGTTGTTTTTCATTAAGTTGGTCAGTTAAGATATCTTCCATTATTTTGGCCTCTTGGAGTTGAGTCTTCAAGTCATTGATGATTTTTTCATTTTCATTGACTATTTTTTAGATTTCTCTTTCTCTTGATTTATGTGTTTCCTCAAAATCTAGTAATTGTCATTTTAATGACTTAGTCTTCTTTTTATATTTTATGATCTCTTCCATAGCACTGAGAAATTTTGCTTCAAGATTTACTTCACCTTCCTCTTTTGAGTCTTCATCCATGCCAAAATCATTTTCAGTAGGATTATCATGTTTCTCTATACCCCTAAATAGATGCTCTGATTCTTCTTCTTCTTCTTCTTCACTTTCTTCATATGAGTTGTTTTCTTGTTTGGTGTAGAAGGCCTTCTTCTTTTTGTTGATTTTCTTCCTGTTTCCAGTTTTTCTCTTCTTGTACTCTTTGTAGGTTTATTCACCATCACTTTATTCTTGTTTTGGATGGGGACATTTGTCCAACTTTGCCATAGATAAAACATTTAAGAGGTAGTTTTCCTTTGAATTTACTAGTTTCTTTCTTAAGTTCCTTCATGAAGTTTGTTATTTCTTCATCAGATATCTCTGATTGATCTTCATTGGAGACCTGCTCCTGATTCTTCTTGGATTTTTTTTCTTTGAAGGTTGTTTCCCCTTTATATGGCCTTTATTTCAATGTCCTCATCTCATAGGCTATAAGGATTCCATGAATTTCATCCATAGTGAGTTTGTCAAGGTTGTCTTTATCCTCTAAGGTAGAGATCATGGGATCATATCTCATAGGCAATGATCTCAATACTTTCTGAACAATATATTTGTCTTCTATTGTTTCTCTCAATTCTTTGACTGGGTTGACTATCTCGTCTACTCTCTAAATATATTCTGTAATATTTTCTTCTTCCTTCATCTTTAAATTTTCAAACTATTCTCTGAGTGTTTGAAGTTTGGCTTGTTTGATCTTGCCATATCCTTCATAAATAATTTTAAGTGTGTCCCATAATTCTTTGACTTATTTATAGTGCATTACTTTTACAAATGCATTTATGCAAATCCACTTAAAATGACATTAATAACCCTTGAATTGTCATTGCATAAATTCTTTGCAGCAACATCAGTTGGTGGGGAAGATGGTGCAGTGTAGCCATTTTCTACAAATTGTCAAATATAAAATCCAAGTGCCATCAGATGACTCTTCATCCTTATTATCCAAAAAACATAGTCATCTCCTGTGAACCATGGTGCTATTTTGGATGACATTCATTGTTGTTGATCCATTGGATTCTTTAGGATCTACCTTCTAGTGGTTATACTGTGGTGCAGGAGCCTGTTCTGATACCAATTGTTGAAAATAATGAGAGGAGGGGTGAATCAGTATTACCTTTTTAAACAATCAGTAATTACTTTGTTATTTTATTTATCACCACAATAGATCAACAATGGATTTGTATTTAAAATCAATTATATAAATATAATTAACAAGAATTAAAAAGTTTATAAAGAATAATCTATGATTGTGAAGAACATCAATCCTCTTTAGAGTGCCAACTCTTAGAGACACAAATCCCCTTCTTTTCCGAGCACCTACTCAAGGAAGCTACAATTCCCTGCTTCTTCAAGCATAAACTTCAAAGGGGGCTCCAACCCCCTATATTCATCAAGAACCAACTTGAAAGCAAGTTGCAACTCCTTGTTGTTCAAGTTTCAATATATAGATGACTACAATCCTCCCGAGCTCCTCCCTTCCACCGTCACTACGCGATTTTTATTTTTACTCTCATATATTATGGTGACTCTACTTCAAGTATACTTAGATATCTCCTGAGTCACACTTTCATTCTTCATTCTTATGAGTTTATATATCCTTCCAAATGGTGTGCATCAGTGAGCCATTCTATCTCTTCAATGAATCAATGTCCCTCTTCATTAACAATAGACTGTTCATTGAAATTAACTTGAATTGACTTCAAATCCCCTTTAAATTAATTATGATCTTTCTCATGTCAATCTTCCTCATGGAATGATCGTTCTGAAAACCCTTCATGAATTTGACTAAAATTGTCAATTTCTTCATTGCACTGAGCTATTGTTTCATAGAGACTCAGCAACTGTTGGATCGAGATCACAATTAAATCTTGACCATTGATTTCAATGTGCATATATTTGTTTTTGCAAGCCTAATTGTTTTAGGTACTTATGCGCTTCCTTCAACGCACTTTACCTTACTGATGAATGGTTGAAACAGCACCAATGAGTTGATCCAATTTCCTACCTTACTACTGAGAAGATCTTGATCCAACGACTCTGACTTAATCACTCGGTGAAATGGACGATCCATTTTTACTTGGGTGCTTTAGACAAATCAACGGTTCGGATATAATCAATCGTTGAGTGGACGGTTCTTATTCATTTAAACATGGACTTTTACTTAAAATTATTTCATGTGACAAGTTCACGGACTCTCAGACTTGCGGACTCACATGTCTTCTCGGGTGTCAACAAATTGCACGTCCAACTTTTGTTACCTTCATAATGAACCATAGATATTGATCCAACGACTCTGACTTAATCGCCCGGTGAGATGGACAGCCCATATTTCATCTAGGAACTTTAAACAGATTGACGATTCAGATATAATCAACCATTGAGTGGACGATTCTTATTCATTTTAGACATGGACTTTTACTTTGAAATATTTTGTGTGCGGACTCTCGGACTTGTGGAGTCACATGTCTTCTTGGGTGTCATCAAATTGCACCTCCAACTTTCGTTACCTTCATAATGAACCATATATCTTTATCCAACAACTCTAACTTAATCGCTCGATGAGATGGATGATCCATATTTCATCTATGAACTTTAAACAGATCAACGATTCAGATATAATCAACCGTTGAGTGGATGGTTTTTATTCATTTTAGACATGGAATTTTACTTAGAATTATTTTGTGTGCGGACTCTTGGACTTGCGGACTCACATGTCTTCTATGGTATTATCAAAATGCACCCCTAACTTTCACAGCCTCTAAAATGAACCTATACTTAGAAAAAATCTTAAGCGATTTTTCTCAGGCTCGTGGACTCTCGGACTTGCAAACTCACATCGCTTCTATGGTGTCATCAAAATGCACCCCCAACTTCTGTTATCTACATAATGTACCATACTTAGAAATTTTAAGTAACATAGATAGAATATGATACTTAGCCATTTTTTGGTTTCTCAATAGACTTGCGAAAAGAGATCTGAGCCGTCTGATTCATTTTGATCTAACAGTAAAAATCATTTGCTTCATCTGATTGTGCTCTTATTTTGATCCAACGATCAACATTGCTCTTCATTCTTTACCGTCAAATCATGCTCTTATTTTTATCCAATGATCGCCAAAGTGGTGAAGTTCCGAAGTTTGATTGGCATTGATCTACGGTTGAGGATTATCACTCCTAATCTGACGGTTGGGACTTAATTTATCCTATCCTATGGTTCCACCTCAACCTGACAGTCCTGGATTGTCCCGAAAACTACATCAAAAGACAAGATTCCTCCTCGACCCCTTTGGCTTATGCGCGATATCTATAACGTTATTTCTCCTGAGCTTTTATTTTCTCCTGCGTGTTCTTTACATACATTTTTCCATGGTTGAAATCAATGACAACTAGTCTTCCAACATCTCTCACCTAGAGAGAATGTTCACGGGCCCGACAACCCGCTTCTTCGACCACGGGCCTAACAACTCGCTTCTTTCAATAACTAGCTAGATACAATGTCCATGCACATGTATGGTTGCCAAAGTCCACTTCCCGGGTATGGACGATGAAGGATAATGAATGAATGATTGAATGATGGGGAGAAAGTACTAAATACCCCCATATATTTTTGCATGTGTCATATGTGACACTTGGCACATAAGAGACTCCCTTGTCCCCAATATTGAAACATAGGATAACATAACCTAATGTTATGTGACCTTAGTACTTAGGAATAATACTATTTTATTCCTAAGCCTAAGTCCCTTCAATTAGTCCCTTAAATTTATACTTCTAGCCCTTTATCCTTCCTAGTGGAGTTCAGCTCCCATACTCTTTTGTTGGGTCAGTCTGTAGTAGTGTACTTTTATTAATATATGAGTATGATTACAAATTACAATAACTGTAGTAGTGTATGTTGAGCTCCCATTTTGTCACTCACCATACACCTCTTTTGGCCATTTACCCCCCCACCTAGGCATTGAAATCCAACTTATTACCTCCTATTATTATCTGTTTGCTTGCTTAAAGATCTTGATTACAACATGAGGTAAAAGTTGTTTATTTCGATAATTTATAAAGTTATTGATAAATTAATTAGGATCTTTTAGCTATTTGTTTACCAATGATAAAATACACTTACCTTTTCAATGCAACAACTATTCCCGCACTATTCCTGACTTTCCACTACCTAAGGAAGCATTCTGGTACCTAAGGTTGTAGCTTCCCCTAGCTGCAAGCACCCAGGACAGAGTTGGAAACATGGGTATTGTACTTATGATTAATGCAATGACTATTGACTATTTCCCTAGTGCCCAGTAGTCTTCAATTACACAGAATGGACCCACGAAAAAATCTTCTAAAGTAGCGCCAGATCGGGGTCCGAACTTAGCACAGGACGATATCTCAAATGGCTGTAACGATTTCCTGGGATAGAGGAAATCATGGTTATGAAGATCCTCTAGTTTTGTTAAATCATTTTTAGTCCTAAGTTCCCGAGAACTGGGGAAAGCAATGTAATCTGATATACTCAGAACCAGATATATATGAGGGGGTTTGCTCTGTGTAAAGTTTAAGTTGTAAACACTCTTTGCAAAAGATAATGAAAAACTATGTTATCCATTTCTTGTCTTGATGTTATGATGAATGTGTTGTGAGTAAATTAAGGGTTTATGTGTGATGTTAATTAGGTTTTGATTTATCCTTGTTTATAAGCATGTTGAGTTACTGAATTATTTTTGCTCACTACTTGGGAAGGCATGGGCCCACCTCCCCTGGTAAGTTGAGTTATTTGTATATTACCTGTTCTTTATTTTGTTGTAGCTGCATTTTCAAATGGTGTGAAGAGATCTTTGGATCCTAGGTTTCACTTGAGGTTTTGTGTGTCTTGTGCCCACAGAGGATTTCTCTTAAGTTATGAATCAAATTGCCCTTAGTATGATGGAGAATCTTTCATAAGAACACATAGATTGCAAATGAATGATTATATGCATGTATTTCACCAAAGTTTATCTCTGTAGACACTTGAAGGTCGCATATGTTTCAGTATTTATTTGCAGCTTATTTAATCTCAAATACCTCGTTTAAATACTTCCCATAAATGGTGAATAAGTAAGCACTCACCTCATTCACTGGATACAACTGCATTGAGATTTCGAATTCATCTACTGTGTATGTGACAACCTGGGATTGTAATACGATATGCACAGGATTGATTCTAAATTAACAAGGGTTGGTTTATTGAGCACATTATAACGATCTGGAATGAGATGTATGATCAAGCTAAGACTTCCCTGACTTATATATGTTCACGAGGAGATACATAATTACTTATTTTCAGATGAAAAGGATTAATATTAAATATAGAAGCTTTGTGATGACCTGGTCACATCTTAATAAACTTTGAATAAATCTTTTACTGTTGAAAGAATAGATTGTATCTGCAGGGTAATCATGTAAGGTAGCTAGAGAGGTAATGGGGGGGCCTAGAGGGCCCATAGTGATAATAGTGGAGGTCATTCAATGTAAGGTGGACTAGGTCCACTATATTATTAAATAAGGCCCACTATGGTAGTTAGATATAATAAATGGGTAATTAGATATAATAAATATAAAAGGACTTCTTATAAGGTTCTACTTCTAGAAGATTCCTCCTCTAGAATGTTCTTAGGTGATGGTAGCACTATATAAAGGGGTTCAAGCAACATAATGAGACATGAAGAGAATTATTGTATTTGGAGCTGAATCTCAATAGGAGGATTCCCCCTCGAAGAGGCAAGTGAACAGGAAAGGATCCCTTCCATAATAGGATCCATTGTATGGTGTTGCCCTACCTCAAGGGTTTGGTAATAATAAAGTGTGGTTTCTTCTATATTGCTTGTGGATCTATTGTGTGTTCATTATTTGTGGTGATTATATCTTCAGATCTGGTATAGGTACTTAACAAATCAATTATTGTATTAGGACTCTATGGTATTAAGGGCATGGGTCTTTAATGAGAACTTGTCTTTGGGGATTTGAGCTACTGGCTTGTTATGTGTGGTGTGACCTCTAGAGGTACTATAGCAATGAGAGATAACATTTCAGGAGCTAAGAGCTTAGTTTAAATGCATGTTTTGTGTTTACATTCTAATGTAGCTATTTGATGCAGGAGCATCATTGGTAAGTGCACATAGGCGGGACCACATAACACGTGAGAGTTCTTCCAGAACTTCAACATGAGCAGTTACAACTGATTTCAGAATCTGCCTCCACTCAGTCCCGAAATTCACCTTTTGGAGGCACGCTTGAACCAGTGTCGAATTTTACCCTTTGAGGCACGTTTTTAAAATTGTAAACAGAGCAGGAGTTTCCAATTCGGATCTGGAATGCGACTGAACTAAGATAGCGTAGGATGAATTTTAGAGTAGGTAAGTAGCCAGAGAAAAACCCTAGAAACATTTTGAGTTATGTAGAAGTTTGTACACCCAGTAAGAAGGAGGGGGGAATACAGAGAGGAATTAGTTGTAAGAGAGAACTGCGAGTTAGCAGGAGATCTCAGTGTTTTGAGTTACTGTAATTTTGAATGCATTATGTAGCCATTGGGCACTTGTGAATATAACAGAATGGAAAATTGACCCAAATGTGTGGTGTTTGGACTGTGTGCATTTTCCTGTTATTTTCTGTTTTCATGAACAAATGGATGGAACTGTGAAGTTTCCCAGTTTCAATTGTTTCTCTTCATTGGAAGATCTGCAATGTGTGCATCGAGCCAGAGAGGAACACCATGGATCTAAGTTATCGAAATCCCTCAGATGCAAGGAGTGCATGGGAGATTGAGGTCTGAACTAGACAAATCTCAGGAGGAATAACACTTTGGAAGTGTTATTAGGATCCAGGAACTCATTCCTTGGAAGAGGTGAAGACCGAGTTTTCGAAGATTTAGAAAATTTTCTAAGTCTGAAGCAAGTAAAATCTCAGGAGGAAGAACATTGTTGAGCGTTGGATCGTGGTGGAAAATCCCGCGGACCGCCCGATTAGAGGAAGGAGTGCAGACTTTAACGCTACGTAGATCCAGGAGGGTAGATCTCGGAGACCTGGACGGACGGTGGAGAGTCCTCGAGGAGAAACGTCGAAACCCCACAGGGCATTGGATCAGGTGGAGCTGGGAGGAGGTTAGCGACGAGGACTCCTTGACGCCCAAAGATCGGGAGGAGTAGTGACGGTTGATCACAAGCAAATCTGGACCGTTGGTCCATTTTAGGATTTTGGATACCACGAGTTGGAAAGACAGAGACTCTTGTCTTTCAGAATCCTGAACCTTGAAATCGCGAAGTCACGATTCGATAGGAACGGTCGATCCCAGGGATCGTTGTGATCCGTTGATCGAACACCAGGATATTTCGGCATTTCGGTGTTTCGGCAACCGAGGGTTCGAAGAGTGAGGGGACGGATCGCTTGACTTGTGAAGCCCCGGTCCCCGGTATTTTGGCATTTCAGGTTTCGAGTGTTGAAGAGTCAAGGAACTTGCATCAGGATCTGTGAAGTCGTGAAATCCGAAATTCTTTTTCGGTAAAAGTCCCGATAATCCCTTTCGACATTTCGGCCACCGGGGGTTCCAAGGGGCAGAGATATCCCTTGTAACTAGATTTCCTGAAATCGCGAAGCCTGAAGTCGCGATTCAAAAAAACCCAGAGGATAAGGTACTGGAACATTTCGGATTTTCGGTGACCAGAGACTCCAAGGAACAAGGATACTCCTTGTGTCCTGATTTCGCGAAACGCAAAATCCCGAAGGAATAAGCGCTGGGACATTTCGGTATTTTGGCGACCGGGAGTTCATGAGTGAAGGAGTCGTGGCACAGAGAGTCCTGACTCATGAAGTCCCGAAATCCCAAGATGCAAAAGGTGCGGAGCATTAAGGGAGGAGCCCCTTTTCGGCATTCTGGGAACGAGGTACTCGAGAGGCCAGGGGTTGTGAGACGAGGGGGTCCCGATTTGCGAAATCGTGAAACCCCGAAACGTGAAGGGATTGTTGTTTGAGCCTTTGGTCATAGCCCGAGGTCATCAAATAAACAGGGACCTGTGTGTTCATTCAAAGGGTTCTAGCTTGGAATGAGAAGAGCCATTTCGGCTCTCGAACTAAAAGATCCTGACCAGGAGGTCGTGCAACCCTCGGGAGAGATAGGGGGTCTGCATCATGTGGTATTAGAGCCTCAGTTTTTCGTCTGTAGACTTCAGGTGAAGGAGGAAAAGAAGGAGACAGAGGACTCAGAGTTGTACTCTGTGTGTGACAAGAAATCAACATAATGCCGCCAAGAAGATGAGAGTCGCCTTTAGCCAACCGTGTTGTAGAGAGGGAGATGTGAGAGCTTCATGCCCGATTGGAAACAATAGAAGAAGCACAGAGGAGAGAACCTGACGTTGGGGATGTCAGTGATGCAGATAGTGAAGAGGTTGAGGTTGAAGAAGCTGCAGGAGAGGAGGTTGCAGAAGAACGTTTGTTGAGAGTCGTTGCTAGATTGGGAGGTAGAACTATGATCAGAGTCTGGACCAGGGGTCTAAAATTTGCTCAATTTTCAAAGTGCTCGGAATGTGACGAAAATGGTACCATTGCGTCCGTCTCGTTCTCCTGATTCCGGCGGTATATTTACTTTCGCAAACGGAGTCCGTATGGAGAAGTTATCGAGGTCTGTTCGCTGAGCCAAACAGGGAAAAAATGATGCTGACTGGGCAGGCCGTACTGCTGACGTGGCAGAGGCCGTACTGCTGACTGGGCATCCGTACAGTGTTGACGTGGCACACGTGGCAAGTGATTTG
>ML791722.1:55038-95364 GCA_009831015.1 Picea engelmannii | reverse complement strand
TGGAGTTGAGCAGCAGCTTGTAATGAGCATTTGACAAACTAATCCCAAAGAGCCAAGTCCATTGAAGGAGGCTCAAGGAGACGTAGCCCAGAGAGGGGTGAACTCCTTTATCATCTTGCTGTTGTTGTGAGTTTGCTGTGTTAATTGCTGCACTTTATATTGCTGTGTATTTGATTATAACACATATTTAAGCATTTAAAAGATCATTACCTCACACATAAACAATGACAAGAACAAGCAAGAAACTTAACACATAAACCAATCTTGCCTATTAAAACACATGAAGCAAGGTCCTGTTAAGATTTATTTAACTTCTAGGTGTTTACTTATTATTTCTTTAGGCAGAGCCTGTAAAGGGCCAGGTAGCCTCTGGAACTCATCCTCTCTTTAGAGGTGACATGTCCGGTAAATGCTCCTACAGTCTATCTCTGTATAAGAAATAGTAAGTTCTCACATTTTCAGAGGTTACATTGGAGTGTATAACTCACATTTTAAATTATGGAAAATGGATACCTTGCACCCTTAAACAAGTACCTTCCATTTCCAGATCAAACTAAGATAGAGGTCCCCATGTACAAGGGAAATCTAGATGTTGAAGAACTGTTGGACTGGATAAGTTCCATGGACAAACACTTCGACTATGAATATGTCGATGAGGAGAAGAAGGTGAAGCAGGTAGTCACCAAGTTAAAAGGGCATGCAGCACTGTGGTGGGACAAACTATAGGCTGAGAGGAGAAGTAAAGGAAAACAGCAGATAAAGAGTTGGGACAGGATGGTAGCCAAACTGAAGGCTAAGTTCATACCCAAAGACTACCAGATCAATCTGTTCAGGAAGCTACAGAACCTGAGACAGAAAGGGATGACAGCCAAGGAGTACACCGAGGAGTTCTACCAGCTGAACATCAGAACTGGACAATAGGAGAGAGACGAAGAGAAAGTTTCCAGATATATAAATGCCTTGAGATATGAAATCCAGGACGAACTTAGCATGATGGCAGTGAGGACTATGGAAGATGCTTATCAGTTTGTGCTAAAGGCAGAGGAGAAGCTGGCCAGAAAACAGAACCAGCGAGGAAGAGGTAAAAGCTCGGTCCCAAGCAAAAGCGAGGGATTTAACCATGACAGAGCACATCAGTCTAAGGATGAGGCTGAGAAACCACACAATCACTCAGAACAAGGAGGAATTTCACGAGGGAGACAGAGTGGTGGAAGGAAATCTTCTAGAGGAAGAGGCAGAGGAGGAGTAAGGTGCTATAACTGTGGAAAGATAGGGCACATGTCTTGGGAATGTCCTGAGAAGAAGAAGGAAGGAGGAGAAGCTCACATTTCAGAAGCACAACAAAGAGATGTTGAAGTAGAGGGAGCAGAGAATGGAGCATCCCTGATGTTAAGAAAAGTTCTCTTAAAACCAGAGGCAGAAATTGAAAAACCAGTGGAGAGAAACAGTCTCTTCAGGACAACTTGCAAGACTAAGGATAAAGTATGCAAGGTGATCATTGACAATGGGAGTACTGACAACCTAGTATCCACGGAGATGGTGGAGAAATTGGAGCTGAAGACAATTGCACATACAAATCCATACAAAGTCTCATGGCTGCAAAAAGGACACCAGGGAATGATCACTAAACAATGCCTAGTTGAAATTAAAATAGGAGGATATAAAGACGAAATCCTATGTGATGTAATTCCCATGGACGTATGTCACATTCTGTTGGGAAGACCATGGTAGTTTGACAGAAATTTCATTCATGATGGGAGGAAAAATACATATACATTGGAGAAGAATGGTAGGACGCATATGTTGCTGCCAATGGAGGAGAAGAGAGAGAAAGAGGAAGCCAGCACAAGCATACTCCTCATGAGTGGGAAGGAACTCCTGAAAGAAGTCAAGGAAGAACAGGAGATGCAGTTCGTTGTGATAAGGAAGCCTAGAGTCATCCTTACAGGTATATCAATGGATGATTTACTTGAAGAAGTTCAGGAGCTGCTGGATAATTTTGTTGATATAGTGGTGGATGAGTTGCCAAACTCATTGCCACCCATTGGGAGTATCAGTCATCATATCGACTTGATACCAGGAGAAAGCCTGTCGAACAAGGCAACGTACAGATTAACACCTCGAGAAAATGAGGAGGTGAGGAACCAAGTCCAAGAATTTCTGGATAAGGGTTGGTCAGAGAAAGTTTGAGCCCATGCGCAGTACCAACTGTGTTAAGCCCAAAGAAAGATGGAGGATGGAGAATGTGCATAGACTCGAGAGGCATCAATAAGATGACCATCATCTACATATTCCCTTTACCGAGAATGGATGATTTAATGGATTGCTTAAGTGGAGCAAATTTATTTTCTAAGATAGATCTGAAAAGTGGATATCACCAGATTAGGATGAGGGAAGGTGATGAATGGAAAACAACCTTTAAGATGAATGAAGGTCTGTATGAGTGGCTAGTTATGCCATTTGGCTTGACGAATGCCCCGAGTACTTTTATGAGGTTGATGAATGAAATTCTGAAAGATTTCATTGGCAAGTTCGTAGTTGTATATCTGGACGATATATTGATCATTAGAAAGACTAAAGAGGAGCATTTGAGGCACCTAACTCTAGTAATGAGGAGGCTACAGCAGGAGAAGCTGCTGATCAATTTAAAGAAGTCCTCTTTTATGAAGACAAAACTCATTTATTTGGGTTTCGTGATCTCTTCGAATGAACTGATGATGGATCTAGAGAAGGTGAAAGCGATCAGAGAATGGTCGTCACCAAGGAGCATGTTCGAGGTAAGGAGATTTCATGGTTTAGCAAGTTTCTATAGGAAGTTCATTAGAGACTTCAGTGGGATTTGTGCACCCATGATGGATACAGTAAAGAAGCGACACAAGTCTTTTAAATGGACAGAGGAGGCCGAAAAGAGCTTCGGTATACTGAAGGAGAAGATAACAGAATGACCAATTATGGTCTTGCCGAATTTTGGGAAGACATTTCAGGTAAGATGTGATGCAAGTGGATTTGCAATAGGAGCAGTTATGAGTCAGGACAATCGACCTGTTGCCTATTTCAACGAGAAGCTGAATGAAACTAAGAGGAAATACTCCACATGTGACAAGGATTTTTATGCCATAATTCAAGCTTTGAATAAATGGAGGCATTATCTTGTCTCGCAAGAGTTTTTCTTGTACAACGATAACTAAGATTTACAATTCATAACCCGACAAGAAAAACTGAATGAGAGGCATGCAAAATGGGTTGAATTTATGCAAAATTTTACCCTTGTCATAAAACATATTGTTGGAAATGCTAACAACGTTGTTGATTCGTTAAGCAGGAGATGTTTGATCATGCAGGAATTCCAGGTGAAGACCTTGGGGTTTGAACACCTTAAGGACATGTATTGTGATGATACAGATTTCAAGGAGGCCTACGAAGCATGTACAAGCCTGTACTGAGAGATCAAAGTCAGTGGGCAGAGTATATGGTTTAGGAAGGATTGTTGTTCAAAGGAAATCAATTGTGCATACCAAAATGCTCAATGAGGAACAATCTTCTGAAGGAGAAGTATAGTGGACGATTGGCTCGACATTTCGGCCATGATAAAACATTTGCACAGTTGAGAAATTCATACTATTGGCCAGGTATGAGAACATAGGTGATAAATTTTGTGAAAAAATGTAGGATCTGTCAACATGCAAAGGGGAAAAGACATAACACTGGATTGTATCAACCATTGCCAATACCAGAGAGGCCTTGGGATGCAATAAGCATGGATTTCATGTTGGGATTACCAAGAACACAAAGGGGATTCGATTCCATATTTGTGGTGGTGGATAGGTTTTCAAAGATGGCACATTTCATCCCATGCCAGAAGACCAGTGATGCAACACATGTTGCAAACTTGTTTTTCAGAGAAGTTGTGAGACTTCATGGTCTACCCAGGAGCATTGTCTCAGACAGAGACACAAAATTTGTTGGTCACTTTTGGAGGACGTTGTGGAAGAAGATGGGGACAGATTTGTCCTTCAGCTCATCTTATCACCCTTAGATAGATGGGCAGACTGAGGTGGTAAATAGAAGTTTGGGAAACTTATTGAGAAGCCTAGTTACTGAACACCATAACCAGTGGGATCAGATTCTTCCACAAGAAGAATTTGGATACAATGACTTACCAAATAGGAGCACTGGAAGGAGTCCATTCCAAATACTCTATGGAATGCAACCCAGGGGAGTATCTGAGTTAAGGGACTTGGAACAGGGAGAGATCAGAAGCACTGGAGCAGGGGATTTTGCTGTTGAAATGCAGAGACTCCATAGTCGGATCAAAGAACAATTACAGAGTTCTAATCAGAAATACAAGCACAGAGTTGATCAACATCACAGGGAACTTCAATTTGAAGTGGGAGATCAAGTTTTAGCACATCTCAGGAAGGAAAGGTTCCCTAGGGGAACATATAACAAATTGAAGATGAAGAAGATAGGACCCTGTAAGATCTTGAGGAAGTTTGATGCAAACGCTTATGAGATCGAACTGCTAGATGGTGTGGGAATTTCACCCATATTCAATGTCTTAGACCTGTACCCTTACAGGAAAGACGATGCAAAAGGATCAGAAGATCAAGGAAAGATTCAGTGGGAGAAGCAGATGTCTGTGGCAAAGAAGCTACAGATGGAGAAAATTGTTGATCAGAGGATTGGCAAAAAGACCAGGAGGAAGACTTATTTTGAGTATCTAGTCAAATGGAAGGGACACCCAATAGAAGATGCTAGTTGGGAAAATGAAGCTACTATCCAGAAGTAGGGAAAGTCAGTAGAGGAGCTCATGGACAGGAGTCCATGAATTTTTGTCAAGGGGAGTATGATGCAGGAGCATCGTTGGCAAGCGCACAGAAGCGAGACCACATAACACGTGAGAATTCTTCCAGAACTTCAATGTGAGCAGTTACAACTGATTTCGAAATCTGCCTCCACTAAGTGCTGGAATTCGCCTTTTGGAGGCACGCTTGAACTGGTGCCGAATTTTACCCTTTGAGGCACATTTTGAAAATTGTAAACAGAGCATGAGTTTCCACTTCGGCTCTGGAATGCGACTGAAATAAGATAGCGTAGGATGAATTTTAGAGTAGGAAAGTAGCCAAGGAAAAAACCTAGAAACATTTTGAGTTATGTAGAAGTTTGTACACCCAGTAAAGAGGGGGGAATACAGAGAGGAATTAGTTGTAAGAGAGAACTATGAATTAGCAGGAGATCTTAATGTTTTGAGTTACTGTAATTTTGAATGTATTATGTAGCCATTGGGAACTTGTGAATATAACAGAATGGAAAATTGACCCAAATGTGTGGTGTTTGGACTGTGTGCATTTTCCTGTTATTTTCTGTTTTCATGAACAAATGGATGGAACTGTGAATTTTCCCAGTTTCAATTGTTTCTCTTCATTGGAAGCTCTGCAATGTGTGCATCAATCCAGAGAGGAACACCGTGGATATCGGTTATCGAAATCCCTCAGACGCAAGGAGTGCATAGGAGATCGAGGTCTAAACTAGACAAAGCTCAAGAGGAATAACACTTCGGAAGTGTTACTAGGATCCAGGAACTCATTCCTTAGAAGAGGTGAAGACCAAGTCTTCGAAGACTTAGAAAATTTTCTAAGTCTGAAGCGAGTAAAATCTTAGGAGGAAGAACGTCGTCGAGCTTTGGATCGTGGTGGAAAATCCCGGGGACTGCCCGATTATAGGAAGGAGCACAGACTTTAACGTTGCGTAGATCCAGGAGGGGAGACTCCGGAGACCTAGACGGACAGTGGAGAGTCCTCGAGGAGAAACGTCGAAACCCCATGGGCCATTGGATCAGGTGGAGCTTCAAGGAGGTTAGTGGTGAGGACTCCTTGACGCCCAAAGCTCGGGAGGAGTAGTGACCGTTGATCACAAGCAGATCTGGACCATTGGTCCATTTCGGGATTTCGGATACCGTGAGTTGGAAAGACAAAAACTCTTGTCTTTCAGAATCCCTAACTACAAAATCACAAAGTCGCGATTTGACAGGAACCATCGATCCCAGGGATCGTTGTGAGTTGTTGATCGAACGCCAGGATATTTAGGCATTTCGGCATTTCGACAACCGGGGGTTCGAAGAGTGAGGGGATAGATCGCTTGACTTGTGAAGTCTCGATCCCTGGTATTTCGACATTTCAGGTTTCGAGAGTTGAAGAGTCAAGGAACTTGCATCAGAATCCGCGAATTCGCGAAATCCGAAATTCCTTTTCGATAAAAGTCTCGATAAGCCCTTTTGACATTTCATCATTTCAGCCACCAGCGGTTCCAGGGGGCAAAGATATCCCTTGTAACTGGATTTCCCGAAATTGCGAACCGAAGTCACGATTCACAAAAACCCAGAGGATAAGGTACTGGGACATTTCATCTTTTCGGTGACCGGAGACTCCAAGGAACAAGGATACTCCTTGTGTCCTGATTTCGCGAAACGCGAAATCCTGAAGGAACAAGTGCTGGGACATTTCGGCATTTCAGCGACCGGGAGTTCATGAGTGAAGGAGTCGTGGCATAGGGAGTCCCGACTCACGAAGTATCTAAATCCCAAGACGTGAAAGGTGTGGAGCGTTAAGGGAGGAGCCCATTTTCAACATTCCGGGAACCAGGTACTTGAGAGGCTAGGGGTCGTGAGACGAGGGGTCCCAAATCGTGAAATCGTGAAAACCCTAAACGCGAAGGGATTTTTTTTTTAGCCTTTGGTCATAGCCCGAGGTCATCAGATAAACAGGGACCTGTGTGTTCGTTCGAAGGGTTCCATCTTGGAACTAGAAGAGCCATTTCGGCTCCCAAACTAAAAGATCTTGACCGGGAGGTCACGCAACCCTGAGGAGGGATAGGGGGTCTGCATCACTATTGATTAATGTATAAGATGTGTGTTTACATTCTTTGTTGATAGTTGCAAGTCTTCCAAGAATATAGTTAGTTAGTTACTTCATCAAGTTAAGTGTCAAGCTTGTGGCAAGACTCTTTCAGAGTCATTCCCCTGTACATTGGTTCTTGTGTGTGGGTAAGAATGCAGTGGCACCTCGTAGTCTGTCATGCTTGTTATGATTTAAGCCTCTTAGGTTAAGAATAGGGTTGGTTAATAGGAAACATCCTCCAGCTGATTAGTCTCATGATAGGTCAGTAACATAATCACATGAAGACTTGAGTGAATCCATACAGTTGGCTGATATAGACATATGCTTGGGGAATTGCTCTTTTGGTTTTCGTTCATAAATAGATGATTTCTCTTTGTGCATAGGATAGAATTTACATGATTAGACCTCTGGTTGATTGCTAAGTTTCAGTAATGGTAGTTTGGTTTGAGCTTTTGCTTGATTGATAGATTGCCTATACCTCTTGCTCCTGGAAAGACAAACCAAGGTATACTTCTGTCAGTTGCCTGCACATACTATGTCTGCAGTTCATCAGTTTACAAATCTGGCTGAAAATTTGTGGGAATTTATTACAACAATTAAATAGCCCAACATTTTGGCATCGTTGCCGGGGAATTGCTAAAAGGTAAACGGTAAGAAGTTAGTTTTGTTTCACAATTTGATTGCTTTCTTGGAGTGTTTTGTGGTTTTGTCTAGAATGGTGGTGGAAAGATAGTAAGACGAGAGGTAAGAACCGACGTTGCCACTATTGTGAGTCCTTCCAAACCTTATATAGCATATAGTTAACTCATGGTTAGGCCTAGGGATAGCAAGGGTAGATTTTTAAAAACTGATTTTCCAGAAAATTTATTTGGTAGCAATAAAGCTCCTCCTATTAATCCGGTTGAAAGATACGCAGGAAGCTCACGGAGGGAGGGTTCTACATCAAAGTTGGCCACCCCACAATTTGAACAAACAGTGGAAAAGGTCCAGGAAGAAGAGGGATAATTCCATGACCAACCAGCTGAAGGGCCACAGGTTGGAAATCCAAACATCGATCCAACATTAGAGCAGACTGTTAACCCTGAGCATATACATCAATTGCTCAAAACACCCCACAGCGTGGTCATTTCATAAGTGGAAACTTCTGTGGTGGGAGGAAATTGAAGATTGAAAATAGGAGACAACTTTACCCTTCATCAGAATCCAGTATCTGAACCTCCACTCTCACCAAGCCTAGAGGAATTTAGTCTATTTGGAAACATGGTAGACGAAGAAGAAAGAAATAGGGAACCAGAAGGAGAATCTACCTTCGGATTCCCCATACTTGATTTAATGCCAAATGTAAACATGAAAAATATTCCCCCGTCGGTTCTTCCAAACTTCAGAGGTATGGTTACAGAGGATCCAGATGCTTTTCTTTTTGAATTTGACATTCTTTGCAGAAGCTATAACTATGTTGATGATGCACAAAAATTAAAATTGTTTCCAGCAACCTTAAAAGACTCTGCTCTAAGATGGTTTATGGGACTTGAATACTACTCTATTCGATCTTGGGAAGACATGAAAAGTACTTTCCTTAAAAAATATCAAGACTACTGTAGAACCCGAGACTCTCGCAATGACATCTTTAAGATGCAGCAATCAGAGGATGAGAGTCTTGAAGACTATGTAGAAAGGTTTCTCTATAATCTTCAGAAAACCAAACAAAGTACTTTAAACAATGATACCATCCGGACTATCTTCCTTAAAGGAATACAAGAAGAATACATTGATGTGCTAAATCTAATGGGTGCAGGTGATATCTCTCAATTACCATTTGCTACCATTTGCGATTTATGCAGGAGATATTCTAGGAGTCGAGCAAAATCTGGTAAGGGAATAAGGGATGTTTTGCCAAAAGTAACAAGATCCACTGTAGGAGGTGGAGTATCAAGGATAGAATTAGGAAATTTATTGGAAACTTTTAAAACAAAGATTCTTGGTACTCTTAATTCTCAGCTAGATATGTTTCAAGTTAAGAAAAAGCAAGAAGAAGAGAAAGTTGTTGTATATATGTTTTGTCCCCGCTGTCGAAAGAAGCATGCATCTAACGAATGTCCATTGGATAATGTGCAGGTTTGTGCAATATGTGCGGAGGATCACGAGAGAGAGAATTTCCCCTCACTACTTGGACTTAAGCTATATATAAAGAAAATAGGGAGGCGGAAGAACCTTCTTTTCAAGATGTATTAAAAAAACCATGGTAGGCAAGAGCCCAAGGTATGTCCCAAGATCCTTTTTCATCGTATTTTTCACCCTATAATGCTTATCAACAACAGTGGAACACTCAAACGCCATGGAAAAACACTTGGCCACAACAACAAACTCAAACTCAGCCTTGGCAGAAAAATTGGAGAAGTAACCCTCAAGGGATGATGTCTCAACAACAGTTCCCAATGCCCTATCCTAATTATTCGCAATACCCGCCACCCATGCCATCTTTGTATCGGCCTACCCAACCAACAGTCTCACAATTACCACAACTGACTGCAAACCAAAACCCTCCCAGACCAACACAAATGCCTGCACAGCCGGTACCAAACCCAAACAACAGAGTTGCACAACCTACCTTTAATGCTGAGATGCAACTCTTTCCGACTTACCTGTTCACTTGTATGCCTCTTCATAATATACATCTGAGATCAGGGAAAGTCATGAAACCAAGAGATTCCACGGTTGTCATTGAGGAAGAAGAAGAAACTCCTAAAAAACCAACAAATGACAACCAACCCAGAAATATAGTTACTCCCTCTACTCAGACACAAACATATACTACCCCTACCGAGCAGCCACACGCATCTAAACTTCCACCTTATCCAGAAAGGTTGGCCATAGAAGAGCCAATAGTCCTCCCTAAATTCGACCTGGAAGCTGAGCTACAAAATGTTTGTGTCAAAATTCCCCTGCTGCAAGATATAAAGGATATTCCTATTTAAGCAAAAACTGTTAGGGAATTATGCATTAAGAAACCTGGAAGAAAACGAAAAGAACCCCCCACTATTCACACGGCAGGCCAATTGGCCGAGCTAATGTCTGGGAAACCATTGGTGAAAAAGTATGGAGATCCTAGAAATCCCATAGTCACCATTTCCATCAATGATGTTCCCATAGGAAATACTTTAATTGATTTGGGGGCTGCAATAAATATCATGATTGTATTGACCATGGAAACACTACAATTGGATACTCTCCGGCCCACACCTATGGTACTCGAAATTGCTGATAGATCTGGGATCAAGCCTGTTGGGGTGCTTGATGATATTTTGGTAACTCTAAATTCTTGGGAATATCCAATAGATTTTCTAGTTATCCAACCTAAAACCAGTAATGTAGGCCACCCTGTCATCCTTGGGAGACCATGGTTGTCCACAACCGATGCTTTCATTGGATGTAGGTCGGGGGAGATGACCATATCAAATGGTCTGGCTATGAAGAAACTTACTTTATACCCGCCTTCCAAACCAACACTGTTAGATCCTTGGCAGATGTACGAAATTTGTGAAAGTGCAGAAATGGAACCTCCTAAAGACCAGGGAATAAAGTCTTCCGAAGATGCAGGAATTGAATCTCTGAAAATTGTGGAAATTGGAGATCATACAGAGACATAAATTTTATATCCCCTTATAACCCTCAAACAAGCAGGGGAATTGAAAAGACAATTAGAAGACAATTTTCTGAGCTTGTTTATTTTTGTTGTGGATTGTACCCAGTTTCTGGAAGTACCGCGGACTTATAATCATATTTTTCACGAAGATTTTCAGGAAAATTTCGATCCTACAGGAACCACATCTTTTCTTGTATCATCCATCAAAGAGACCACATATCCCTATTGCATAACTGTTGAAATCAGCCCAGGAAAAACTTTGAATATCAGTGCTGACCTTGATCCTGAACAGCGAAAACAATTAATCAACCTATTGCAAAAACACTAGGGTACATTTGCCTGGGACTATAAAGACATGCCTGGCATCCACCCAGACACATGTACGCATCATATTTACCTTCAAGAGAATTTCAGACCTATTAGAAACCCACAACGTCGTATGAATCCTATTGTAAAGGATATAATGAAAGAAGAATTACAGAAGTTGCTAGATGTTAAATTCATATATCCTATATCTGATAGCAAGTGAGTTTCTCCACTTGTGGTTGTCCCTAAGAAGGAACACAAGTGGAGAATATGTGTCAACTATCGTGAGCTTAATAAGGCAATACTAAAAGATTATTTCCTACTGCCTTTCATTGATCAAGTATTGGATACATTAGCAGGCAAAAAGTACTTTTCCTTTTTAGACGGTTTTAGTGGATATAATAAAATATAGATTGCACTAGAAGATGAGGAGAAAACCACCTTTACATGTCCCTAGGGGACATTCGCCTATAAAGTTTTGTCGTTTGGGTTGTGTAACGCCCCTGCCACCTTCCAAAGAGCGGTATTGGGGATTTTCGTTGACCTGATTCATGAGTGCATTGAAATCTATATGTATGATTTTTCTGTCTACAGTGACTCTTTTTCCAAAGCACTTCATAACCTGTAAAAAGTACTGATTAGGTGTAAGGAATCTAATGTTTCCTTGAGTCATAAAAAATGTAAAATGATGTCACAGCAGGGCATTGTTCTTGGACATCATGTTTCTTCTTCAGGCATCAAAGTGGACCCAACAAAGATTAAGGTTATCATGGATCTTCCTGCACCCCATTCACCAAAAGAGGTAAGAAGTTTTTTGGGTCATGTTGGCTACTATAGAAGGTTTATTGAAAATTTTACAAAGATCGTTGCACCTATGTACAAGTTGTTAGCCAAAGATAATAACTTTTTGTGGGATGAGCAATGTCAAGTTGCTTTTGAAATCTTGAAGGAAAAATTGTCCACAACACCAGTTCTGAGGGGACCAGATTGGACCCTTCCATTCCACATTTGTACTGATGCTTCAGACACTACTCTCGGGGTTGTCCCAGGACAGAAACATGATCAGTTATATTAGGCCATCTACTACAGTAGTAAGAACCTATCACCCGCCAAGTTTAACTATACCATCACAGAAAAAGAATTCCTAGTTGTCGTGCATGCTATCAATAAATTTAGACATTATATCACGGGCTATGAAACTTTTATTCACACCGACCATTCGTCCATTAATTTTCTAATGAATAAACCAATCACAAATGGTAGGATCACTAGGTGGTTGTTATCGCTGCAGGTATTAATATTACTATAGTAGACATGCCTGGCAAAGAAAACTTGGTTGCAGACTTTCTCTCTCGAATCCATAATAATGATGAAAATACTCTTGTTGATGATAGTTTTCTTGACAAATATTTGTTTGTTGTTTCCACTAACATTTTGTGGTTTGCAGACATAGCCAATTATTTGGCCACAAGAAAGTTGCCTCAACATCTCTCCCCAAGAGAAAGGCAACAAATTGTTAAGAACAATGCAACTTTTTCATGGATCGGGGGAGATCTCTTTCGTATGGGACCTGACATGATTATCAAAAGATGTGTACGAGAAGATGAAACACATGATATCCTAAAATCCTTCCATGATAGCCCCTGCGGAGGCCACTTCGTAGATAAAAGGATTGCTTACAAAGTGCTTCATCAAGGGTACTATTGGCCAACGTTGTTCAAAGACGTCAAAAAGTATGTGAGGAGTTGTGATAGTTGTCAGAGAATGGGTAAGCCAGTACAAGCAGATGAGATGCCCTTACAAACCTAAGTGCTAGTTGAACCTTTCGAAAGATGGGCCTTGGATTTTGTGGGACCAATCTCTCATTCTTCACAGAAAAAAAAGGTACATTTTAGTTTGCACTGATTATGTAACCAAGTGGGTAGAATGAAAATCCCTTCGTTCTGCTAGTGAAGAGTCTGTTATAGATTTTCTTTACGAAGATATTTTTACTCGCTTTGGTATTCCAAGGGAAATTGTGACAGACAACGGGACACAGTTTACATCTAATTCAATGCAAGTGCTTACTTAAAGGTACCAGATAAAGCACTATAAATCTTCTCCATATCACCCGCAAGCAAATGGGCAGGTGGAGTCTACAAACAAGGTATTAGAAGCGATCCTAACCAAGACGGTCCAGAAGCATCACAAACACTGGACAAACAGGCTTTTGGAAGCACTATGGGCCTACAGAACCACATGGATAAATACCAGAGGCTTTACTCCATATGAGCTAGTATATGGCAAACATGTTCTTTTACCTATTGAGCTCCAAGTGAAAACCTTTAGGACAGCTTCACAACTGGGCATAGATCTATCAGAGGCACAGAAACAGAGAATAGCCCAGCGCAATGAGCTGGATGAAATCAGGCAAGATGCAGTCCAACAAACGATTTTGGTACAGGAACAGAGAGCTCGATGGCACGATAAATTCATCAAGAAGAAGGTTTTCAAGCCTAGTGACTGGGCCCTCCTTTTTGATTCTCGGTTTAAGAACTTCAGAGGAAAACTCACTACAAGATGGATGGGGCCTTATGAGATCAACACTGTCTTTGACAATGGATCAGTCAAGTTAAAAACAATTGATGACCATCAACATTCTTTTATGGTCAATGGCCATCGACTGAGGTTGTATCATCGACCAACATCCAAGGATAACTTTGTACGAGATATTTTACAGCAGTCTGAAATGGAGGTAGTGGGCAGGGGGTCTCCTTCACCCTCTTCCACCTCTGACTAAATCTTTTCTTTCAGTTTTTCTGAATGTATGTACATATTATTAAAATAAATAAATAAATAAAATTAAAAGAAAATTAAATATATATATAATGAAAAATAAAAATAAAAAATATAGTCTAGCCATGAAAATCAGTTTACTGGCATGGTTAGATAAGGGCTTGTCTGAAAACCAGTTTGTTGGCAGATGAGCCAAATAAAATTTCTTGTCCACAATTGTCAGGCATTACTATATGTTCTTCAAATCAGTTCGTTTGTTCTCAAGTCATATGATGAGGGGTTCATTAAGACTCTCCTTCTAACAACTTTGCCTCCATCGACATCAGCACATCATTTAGGGGATGAAGTCGGAGATTTGAATGGTACCTAGAGGCTTGCATACATTAATGGCAGGTTCTCTCGCTGACGACAGTGGGGATTCATTAATGCCTCTTGTCTGCTAGATCTTGTAGGAAATTCGACATCAACACATCAATTCATGCCCAACAAGTTGTACCAGCGGAACCTTGACTCTCATCGTCATCAAAGGTGAGCAGTCTCGCATTGGTTGACAGTCTTCATCAATGGCTGATAATCCAATGACTTCGACCCATGTTCGACGACAACACATCTTTCACATGGATGGATTTGTTCTGGAAGTTTGGATCATAGTGAAGACAACTTAGTTATGATATGTTTGACAGTGTGAATAAAAAAGAAGTTGGTTACAAGGAGCTTCAATAGTTCAGATGGTCGCAAAAAGAGGAGGTTGTCTACCTTCCTAGTAGATTTCTGGTAAAAGGCGGGACTTGCTTCTCGATACAGAGCATGGGACACGGTCTAAATCTGGATATCCATCCCCCTGTTTCTTCACTTCCATTGCAGTTATTTCCATCATCATCACAAATAACAAATTCAGCATCTATAGTTCTATTCCTTTCTTGGTTCTTATTTCAAATTTCAGTGTTTCAATAAGTTCAGAACTCCACAAATTAAAATATTTTCTGAACCAGTTATGAGTTAATTTAGTATAAGGTACCTTTTTTAGTTCTATATTTGTAAAACACAGGGCAAGTAATGGTAGGGCCAAGAGCACCAAGAAACACGATAGCATTCCTACACCTATGCAGAAATGACAATTCAAGAATTTCGCATCTACAATGGAAACGGGTAATTACTTTTTGAGGTAAGTTCTCTTTAGGATTCTGATTGGTTTGTTAGGAATAAAGAAATATCGTTTTAACAACTTCTTGTGCCAATCCAAACCATCCTCATTACTCAGCGATTCAACGTTGGGATATTCACATATTGGGTGACCACCAATACCATAATTCCCATGTGTATCACGATTGGCCACCTCTATACCCCTGTCATGCGAATTCTACCTGTGTTCGTCCACCTTAGATTTTACCCACCCATACGTATTATTGCTTGTTGCACGAATGATGAATTCGTGCAACGAGCTCACACTTAAGCGAAAATCCATGAACCTTAGTAATTAACCTTTTCATAAGTGGGAAATCGAGAACAATGGGATGATTCTTGTTACATTGCATGAGTTTGAATCATCATTCCCGTACTGAAGCACCACGCCATTATTACCACGAAACGGATTCATATCACCTTATCGCAAATTTAAATGGTGCACCATGACATTTCTAGATGTGTGCTATAATCAATTCTTGATCACCATCGTTCTGTAGCCTGTGCCACCCTTCTAGCAATTACCCGTATTCACAAGGCCCTGCCCTTCTCACTACTCTGTGTATCTTTCTTCGCCTCGCCCCTGTGAGTATTCTTCAATTCAACCACAACAAAACCTTCATCCACACCTACATTTCAGCATGGTGATAGATTGCCATGAACCAGTCTCTCGACGAGCGCTCGAAGTCGTGCCTGAGTATCACAGATGCAAGAAATTGTTTAAAGAAGCAAGCTGGCATAACTTTTTTTCCAAATTTCGGGGGTTTAATGATCAGGTTGTGCTTCAGTTCGCGTAGAGTTTTGATGGATGATTGGCCAAGGTCGCAAATTTGGAAATAGAAGTTACAGAGGAGACCATAGACAATGTCACGGGCCTCCCCAAGACCGGAGAATACTGGTTCAAGAAATTGACGTTGGGCACGAAAATTTGCAACCGGATTCTAAAGGCACAATACCAAAACACGAGCTGGGCAAAGGGAGTTCCAAGAGAATACCTCATGGACGAGTGGAAAACACCATTGGTGATACTACAAAGGTATTTAACTTGTGAGGGAAGGTATGCCCTCACATACCAGTATCATGTTCGAATTCTGCTTCATTTTGAATCAAAGGAACTGATAAATTTTCCATACTATCTGCACAAGAGTTTAGAAAAAATGGTTAAAATGGTAAGGAGGAATAGTCAAAACCCCCAGAATAGCCTCTATCATAATGGGTTGGTAAAACTGTTGGTAGAAGCTGAGCTCTACAAAAGAAATAAGACATGTGATCAATTCCTGCATGAGAATGCATTTATTAACCAAATCCCTATGGTAATGGAAGAAGGGTCGAGCAATTTGGGCAAACGGTAGAGAAAAGAAAGGATCCCTGTGGCAACAAAACAAGGACCGATAGAAGTGGAAAAGCGACAGAAAAAAGGGGAGAGGCAGGAATGGAAAATCAAAAAAGGAGACTACGACAATTAAATCACCAATTGAGACTCCTCCATATCGTAGGATCACACGTCACATGACAAAACAAGATGTTCCAAAAATTAATGAGCCAACCCCCGTGTACCCATAGGCTGCAACACATGAAGACCCAATACCTGTTGATGATGATGGAGAGGATACTTTGCCCATTTCAAAGCTCTTCAAAGTTGTTAAGCGTCCAAAGCTTGTGGAACAATCTCAGCCAAGTACAGAATTTACAGACCCTAAGGAGCCACAGGTAAACGATTTTATTGACCCAAATGAGCTCGTGGAGCCACAGGAACAGTTGTTAACTCCCGCAAAAGGAGGAGGATGAAATGATGAAATATCGAAGGCTGTACATCAGGCTGGAAAAGCAAAACTACAGCCTAGAACCCCAAAGACTCCCAGCGTTATTATTCCTGGACCATCTAAGAAGGGAGTTAAAACTTGTGAGGGTTCAAATGTTCTAAAACATGAATCTATTAGTGAAAGTCCTCTGGAAAGGTAGCTTAGGAAATGAAACAGAAAAGTCAAGAAGTTGGAGCAGGAAGTCATGGAGCTACCCGTCCTAAATAGGTGCATTGAAAGAGAAAATCAACAGTTAAACGATCAGGGTAAGAAGTTTCAAGAAGAAATTGAAAAACTTCAATCTGAAACTAAAAAGATCAATAAGCAGATGCATAAGATATTCCATCCAGAACAACCAAGGAGGAGCGACAGATTGGAAAAGAAGAGCTTAAGTCTCAGCATCTTGATAAATGCTGCAGGACTCTCGTCGGATTGAAGAGATGGTGTATTTCAATTTTGAACAGTTTTTGGGATATCTTTGCATGAGGACATGCAAATAATCAGGTGTGGGGGTAATGTTGAGCTCCCATTTTTTCACTCACCACACCTCTTTTGGCCATTTACCCCCCTACCTAGGCATCGAAATCCAACTTATTACCTCTTATTATTACCTATTTGCTTGCCTAAAGATCTTGATTACAACATGAGGTAAAAGTTGTTTCTTTCGATAATTTATGAAGTTCTTGATAAATTAATTAGGATCTTTTAGCTATTTGTTTACCAATGATAAAACACACTTACCTTTTCAATGCAACAACTGTTCCCGCACTATTCCTGGCTTTCTGGTACCTATGCAGGCATTTTGGTACCTAAGGTTGTAGCTTCTCCTAGCTGCGCACACCCAGGACGGAGTTGGCAACATGGGTATTGTTCTTATGATTAATGCAATGGTTGTTGACTGTTTCCCTTGCGCCCAACAATCTTCGATTACATAGAATCAACCCACGAACAAATCTTCTAGAGTAGCGCTAGATTGGGGTCCGAACTCAGCACAGGACGATATCTAAGATGGTTGTAATGATTTCCTGGGATACAGGAAATTGTGGTTGGTAAGATCCTCTAGTTTTGTTAAGTCATTTTTAGTCCTAAGTTCCCAAGAACTGGGGAAAGCAATGTAATCTGATATACTCAAAACCGGATATATATGAGAGGGTTCGCTCTGTGTAAAGGTTAAGTTGTGAACACTCTTTGCAAAAGATAATGAAAAACCGTGTTATCCATTTCTTGTCTTGATGTTATGATGAATGTGTTGTGAGTAAAGTAAGGGTTTATGTGTGATGTTAATTAGGTTTTGATTTATCCTTGTTTATAAGCGTGCTGAGTTACTGAATCGTTTTCACTCACTACTTGGGAAGGCTTGGGCCCACCTCCCCTGGTAAGTTGAGTTATATGTATACTACCTATTCTTTATTTTGTTGTAGCTGCATTTTCGAATGTTGTGAAGCGATCTTTGGATCCTAGGTTTCACTTGAGGTTTTGTGTGTCCTGTACCCACAGGGGATTTCTCTTAAGTTATGAATCAGATTTCCCTTAGTATGATGGAGAAGCTTTCATAAGAACACATAGATTGCAAATGAATGATTATATGCATGTATTTCACCAAAGTTGATCTCTGTAGACACTTTAAGGTTGCATATGTTTCAGTGTTTATTTGCAACTTATTTAATCTCGAATGCCTCGTTTAAATACTTCCCATGAATGGTGAATAAGTAAGCACTCACCTCATTCACTGGATACAACTGCATTGAGATTTCGAATTCATCTATTGTGTATGTGACAACCTGGGATTGTAATACGATATGCACAGGATTGATACTAAATTAACAAGGGCTGGTTTATTGAGCACATTATAACGATCTGGAATGAGATGTATGATCAAGCTGAGACTTCCCTCACTTATATTATATATGTTCACGAGGAGATGCATCATTACTTATTTTCAGATAAAAAGGATTAATATTAAATATAGAAGTTTCATGATGACCTGGTCACATCTTAATAAACTTTGAATACATCTTTTACTATTGAAAGAATGGACTATATCTGCAGGGTAATCAATTAATGTATTAAGACTCTATGGTATTAAGGGCATGGGTCGTTAATGAGAACTTATCTTTGGGGATTTGAACTATTGTACTGTAGCAACGAGAGATACCATTTCAGAAGCTAAGAGCTTAGTTTAAAGGCATGATGTGTGTTTACATTCTAGTGTAGCTATTGATTAGTGTATAAGCTATGTGTTTACATTCTTTGCTGATAGTTGCAAGTCTTCCCAGAATATAGTTACTTAGTTACTTCATCAAGTTAAGTGACAAGCTTGTGGCAAGACTCTTTCAGAGTCATTCCCCTGTACATTGGTTCTTGTGTGTGGGTAAGAATGCAGTGGCACCTCGTAGTGTGTCATGCTTGTTATGAGTTTAGCCTCTTAGGTTAAGAATAGGGTTGGTTAATAGGAAACAACATTTTGATGCCCTGCAGTTGGCTTTTGCTGTGTGCCAGTATCTAGACTCATTAAAGTTCAATTTTCCTTCTGTTTACTTGCTTGCCTGTAACAATTTAAGGAGTTCTGTCAAAGTCTGCAGTAGAGTTTAAATGGATTCTCATGAAGGTTCTTCATCACGCAATCTCTCTTCCTACACTAAAGAGGATATCAAAAGAATGTCTGAATATAAACCATCTAAATGGTACAAAAATCTGTTGAGTCAATCGTCTCATAAGCCTCTGTATAATGATAAACTTGTTCATCAGGAGTATGAACCTGATCCCAACTGGGAAATGCCAAAGGTTCCCGCTTCTGATATATATCAGTTACCTGTCTTTCAGTTTAAGTCGGCTACCCTTATTAGATATTGTTCTGTTAACATTCCAATCTCTCTCGGGCAAGATAAGTATCAACTTCCGTTAATCCAACCGGAAGATATTGAATGGGGATTATCACATGGCTATGAATACATCCACATAGGGTTAATACAATTTGGTTTAAATGCTCTAGTCCGTCCCGGATTAGATATTAGTGCCCTATTATGTATCATTGATTCCCGGCATAATAACTTCCAAGATGCCATGATCTCTGGTTTTTAGGCTCCCCTTCATAATGGCCCGGTATGGTCATCTGCCTTGCCTCGTTTTCAAATCTCTCTGCGAGACCCTTACATCAACACCCTGCTCCAGGCATATCTCAAGCTTATTGGATTTGATATGGCTGAAGGTTCCAAAGTAGCACAAATACATTCTACCATTTGTCTTCGCTTTGTCACTTCTACCATGCCGCCCTTAAATCCTAAGCTCCAGCAACGCGCCATCAATGAAAGCATGGTGGTTGGTCCGGGTAATGTCGCCCCTCTTTCTCTAGGTTTTGCTAAACTTACAGAGATAGAAGAATGGTCTACTGAGTATGATCCCATATCTACTCAGATGAAGCCTCCAATGCCCAAAGAAATGCAAGTTTATACAAATGACCAAGGGCAATCTATGTTAAGACTAGGCAAATCTCAAAGTCTTCGATATCCTAGTCTAGACAGACAATTCTCCTCTCTGTCTACAAGTACTTCCAGGTCAGAACCTGAGAAACAACCCTCTGTATATAATACTCCCATTCCCTCTCCTCCTCGGACTCCATTGTACAAACCAGTCCAGGGAAGATCTCAATTAGATAATCATTTTATTAATCATAGGAATAGAAAGTCCAAAAATTGCTTTTATTGCAAAAGAAAAGATTTTAATCCAAAGGACTTAGTCCCAGAAGAAGATACTCCTGCTCCCAGTCTGCCAAAGAATTTTGAAACCTATCAACAAAAGTCTGAACACTTAGGTCAACATTCTGATTGTGAAGTCTGTATGAAATTAGCAGTTCCAACCATTAAAATGATGGATCACCCTTTGCCCAGAGCAAGTAAAGAAAAGAAAACAGAGATCCCTCATAGATCATTAGGAACTGGGAACCATACTCCTAAGTTTCAGAACAATCTAGTTGCAGATTTAGATTTCATTCATTACAGGAAATCTGATGATCCTCCTCCTCAAGAAATAGTAAGATTACAAAATTATACAAATTATCAATCTGTATGTTTGAGTCAAAATATAGATGATCTTGCTCAAGATGTCTTAAGAGCAAATACTCATCTAAATGGATTGCATACAGAGATTGACTCGTTAGCTCATGATCAGAGAGAGCTAAAAGAACAATTAGATACTATTCTTGAGAAGTTGCATATCATAGAAGATGTTGTCACAAATATGAGAAAAACATATGATGAAGAATCCCAGCCATCTTCTCCTGAACCTCCTAGTAATGATGCTACATTTTCATTCTTCCGTTCTCCTTCTCCTCCTAAAGGAAAACAACTAGTCCTCAAACAAATTGTCCCAAGCTCTTCCAATCCAGTACTCTCAAGAGTTGAAGAAATACCACTGCTTGCTAAAAGCAAGTTAGATCTTGTCAATACTCAAATTCAAACTCTTGTTACTGCTATTCAAAAAGCAAAAGAAGAAAGCTTGAATAAACAACTAGCTATTGTACATATCTCTTCTCCTGTAGTCAATTCCAAACCTTCTTTTATAAAGATGGTTGATGTCAAACCTGAAGGTTCTTCCGACATCCCAGAATCAAGTTCTAGCCGCACACCTACATGGGAACAATGGTGCAATGCTAGGTACTCTAGTAGTAAAAAAGCACCAATGGATATTGATGGTCAAGGACAAAGTTCACTAAAACAAGGTAATGTAGCCCCTGTATCAAATGTTGACTGTAAAGAAAGGAGTGATATTGAAGTCATGATACAAGGATGGCATGCATGGGCTAAAACCCAGAAAATGATCTATAAAGACAAGGTTTCTTGGAGTGACCTTGCTCTACGACTTACTTGGGGTTTTAGAGGAAATCTTAGTTTCTGGTGGGAAAGAATTAGTGATAATAGTAAACTCAGAATAATTCAGCATACTAAACCAATAGATGAACTCTGTAAAGCAGTAGTTCATGAATTCTATGGGGATATTCATGTGAATACTGCCCATTATGCTGATACATTTATGAGCCAGAAGCTTTGTGATCTATCAGATCTCAAAAAATATTATTGTGCCATGCAAAATCCGCTTTATAAGGTCCCTGATCCTAGAAATACGGCCTACCTGAGGAAGTACATCTCCTCTCTTCCCAATCCTGTGCCTGAATTGGTTAGAAAACGAATAGAAGATGAAGACATTGATATGGAAACTCTTTCTTTTGCAGGATTACATGAACAAGTAATTGTTGCGATACAAGAAGAGTGTATAAAAAGAAAGAATGCTAAATCCTTAAAACGTCAGTTAGGATTGGCCTCTTCTGCCTGTGAGCTCTTTGAAGAAACCTCTAGTTATGGTTGTTTTAAGCCTAAAACGAAATCTGTTAAAACAACACATAATAATACTTCCTGTACTTGTAAGTCTAAACCCAAATCTAAGCCTTACAGGAAGCATCCAGGGTTTAAAGCTAAAAAGAAATTCTTATTCAGAAAACGCCAATATCCTAGAAAGACTAGGCAGTGTACATGTTTTATATGTAAAAAGCCTGGCCACTGGGCGTCACAGTGTCCTCTGAGGTCTAAAACCAAAACCCAGAACAAAATTATGACGATCTTTCAAACATCGTATGATCCTCAAGATTGGGATTTGGTGTCACACCGTTCAGATGGTGATTACTTTTCACTTTCTGAAGAATCGTCTGATGACGAAGGTGAAATTTCTGTCAGCCCTACCTTTGAATCTGAATCTGAATCTTCCTCATCCTCTGAGTCCGAGCTCATGAATTTCCTTGAAATAAAAATGTTTATGTCTTCTTTGGTCGATGTCAATACTCTCTGTAAACAACGAGATGCCCTGATTTCTAAACTTTCTGTTTTGACCCCTGGTCAGTTTTTTCTTTATGATTATTATTCCTCTCAGATTGATGATTTGAATGCCCAAATCAAATCTCTACAACAGCCAAGCGTGGTGAGTATTCAGCATTACACTCCCACAGATGACAAATTCATTAGTGCTCATAGAGCCCCTGCCAAACGTGTCCCAACACAACTGAGTGACACTAAGCAGAAACAAATAATGAATTCCCCAATCCAAGCTAACGATGATAATGAAAATACCATCTTCCTATTAGAAGAAGAAATCAGAGAAAAAGAAGCTCTGGTAAGAAGCTTATGGAAGTCATTAAAGCTTCAAAAGGAAGAACTAGCATATCTAAAAGCTCAGCATGAAAAAGAAGTAGATCTATTCTGTCATGAGCAGCTGAGTGACGATGAAAGAGCATTTGGTTCTCCTAATAATAAGATGATTAAAGGCTTGGATGATAGATTAGTTATTGTTGTAGATATTAAACCTTCTGGTTATTTGCAATATACTTTAGATGCTCAGATTGATACTGGTGCAATGAATTCCTGTGCCAAATATGGTGCAATTCCAGGATATTATTGGCAGACTACAGATCTAGCCTTTAGAGCAGTCAACAAGACTGAAATGAAGATAGAACATATCTGCCCTGACTTTCCCATATATATCCAAGACAGGAAAGTACCAGTAACCTTGTACAGTTTTGACACTGGATCTGACCTTCTGTTGGGACAAGACTTTGTAAATAAATGTCTCCCTATCACTGTACATCCTTCTTCTCTAGATCTTACTATAGCCAATAAAATTGTATCTATTAAAACTAAAATTGATTTTGTCAGCAGAGTTCCCCATAATACTTCTCAGAATCAAAATGCTTTAGAAGTATCTGCTACCCAGCTAATCAAGATCCAGAAAATCATTAAGCATACTGAAAATCATGGCTCAGAAGCAATTAGCAAGATAAAAGCTAAGATCGAAAATGATTGTACTTCTGAAGCACCCAATGCTTTCTGGACTAGGGAACAATACTTTGTCAATTTGCCTTACAAAGAAGACTACACCCCTAAACCACAAAAGGCCTCTGCAAATCACATGTCTCCCACAGAGCTTGATTATTGTAAAAATGAGATTAAAGATCTCCTGCAGAGAAAGCTTATTGAGAGCAGTAGAAGTCCTTGGGCATGTCCTGCATTTTATGTAAATAAACATTCTGAACAAAAAAGAGGAAAGCCAAGGATGGTTATAAATTTTAAAGCTCTTAATGAAGCCCTATTGCCTTTGAGATATCCATTGTCAAATAAGGAACTGTTGTTTTCTAAGATTGGCAAGTGTAATATCTTCAACAAGTTCGATCTCAAGAGTGGATTTTGGCAAATAGGCATTATCCCGGCTGATAGATACAAAACAGGTTTTGTGGTGCCACAAGGTCAATACCAATGGCGTGTTATGCCATTTGGATTAAAGAATGCGCCTTCTGAATTCCAAAAGCGCATGGATGATATTTTCAGGCACCTTCCTTTTGTTGTTGTGTACATAGATGACTTACTTGTGTGCTCTGTAGATACTAAGCAGCATGTCAAGCATTTAGAAATAGTTTATGATCTTCTGTACAAACATGGTTTGGTTTTAAGCAAGTCAAAACTCTGTTGGATGCAAACAAGGATAGAATACCTTGGACTGATCCTTTCTCAAGGAAGAATTGAACTACAGGATCATGTTTTGAAAAAGTTAACATAGTTTCCTGATGAAATACTGGACACAAAACAGCTACAAAGGTTCCTTGGATGTCTGAACTATATAAGACAGTTTTATGAGAATCAGGCACAAGATGTCAGAGTCTTGCAGAAAAGACTGAGTAAGACTATTCCTTGGAACTACAGAATGACTCAGGCTGTCCAGATTATTAAACAAAAGGTCCAACACCTTCCAGGCCTATATCTGAACTGATTAGTTTCATGATAGGTCAATAACATAATCACATGGAGACTTGAGTGAATCCATACAGTTGGTTGATATAGACATCTACGTGGGGAATTGCTCTTTTGGTTTTCGTTCATAAATAGATGATTGCTCTTTGTGCATAGGATAGAATTTACATGATTAGTCCTCTAGTTGATTGCTAAGTTTCAGTAATGGTAGTTTGGTTTGAACTTTTGCTTGATTGATAGATTGCCTAGACCTCTTGCTCCTGGAAAGACAAACTAGGGTATACTTCTGTCAGTTGTCTGCACATACTGTGTTTATAGTTCATCAGTTTACAAACCTGGTTGACAATTTATGTGGGACTTTATTACAGCAATTAAATAGCCCAACAATGTACTTTTATTAATATATGAGTATGATTACAAATTGCAATAATAGACATGTTGGCCTTTGCCTTTTAGCAATCCAAACTCTCCGGACTAATAATCACATACTCTGACCTATAATATCCTAGTAGCTCACCAGCCTATAAAACATATGTACAATTACAATTACATTGGCGATTAACCTGGGATATTACAAAGCAAGTTAACAATTAAAACCAAAATAATGAGAGGTGTTTAAAGCCTATAAGGTTTTCAAAAATGTGAAACATGGTTGAACATTTCAGCTTCATTTAGTGGCATTTCATATAAATCTCTATCTCCAAAATAGAAAAAGCATTTTGATAATTTTTAGTACATTATTAACAAGCATTTCAAAGTAGTAAGTTATGAACAAACTTACAGATAATTCTGGGCTACATACAATTATTTTAAAATCTTATTTATGTATAATTGTATAGTCTAAACTTTCTATCTTTTGGCAGTTTTCTGGCCATTTTTTCTGTTTGATTTTGCCAAAAATCAGATGAAATGGCTGGATATACATAAAAATCAGATGAAATGGCTGGATATACATATTTGAGTGGACTAAGGTGTGCACAAGCCTTTTAGTTAAGAAAAATTCTAGTAAGTGCCACCTTTTTAGTTAAGAAAAATTCTAGTAAGAGCCACCTTTGACAAATGGCCGTCTCTCCCATATTCATAACCTTTTTGGCCTGCTTAAGAATAAAAGAGAGTAAAATAAAAAAAGACCAAACCGCCACCCTTTCCATCAGACAATTGCATGTAGTTTTTGTAAAACAATTGGATTGCAAAAGTTGGAGTGGAATCGAAGAAAACGTTAATTTTGAAAACGGCAGCAGATTTCCAGAGATTTCCACCCATCTCCTCTTTTTCCACTATAACTGCACCACGGAGCTGAAATTCTTTATGGAAAGCCAAAGCTGAAGCTTTGGTCAGTTTGGATACGATACATTTGGCAAATTTATTTATTCTACTCTCTTATCGGTGGCGATTATGCTCGGGCTATAGACCGCCAATCGCCACTTCAACTTTTTGATTAACAATTCACAGCAAAAATATAAACTAAAAGTTTTGAATAAAAAAACGAGTTACACAAATTTCGATTTTTTTGATTTAAATGTCCTTGAGAGTATACACAGACAATCACTAAACCACAGATGGGAGTTTTGAGACGACTTAAGCATGAACAGATATAGCTGATCAGCTTCATACTATGTCTTGTCATAGTCACAAACAGAATCATCAATGCCTGAAGGTGGATTGATTTTGAACAGAAAGCAAACAACAGAAGACTCTTCATCTCCCATCTCATTGGAGATGATCAAATTTCCATTCCATGTCATGGCATGTTGCATCAGATATATACAGAATAACAATGCGTGATGGTGAAACTAGAATTTTCTAGTCATCAGTACACATCCAGGAAAATTTCCATCCTAATTTTATAGACATTCATGCAACAAAAGCTGTAGAAGGGTAAGAATTCAATTCTGGTCTCGGCCTAAAAGAGTATATCTCATAACCAGTCCCTTCTCCAATACGAACTCTGGGTTTCTTGTGCCTGCTGTTTATAAACAGATCTTGCTCCTCCTGTGCAATTTGATGGTGGCTTTCGGTGGCAGAATACAATTCATTATTATCATGAAGGCTAGAATGGAGGCCATATAATGTATCATCACCCCACCATTCATCTCCCATCTCGTCATTCAATAAATCATAGGATGTATCATCACCCCACCAATCATCTTCCATGTCATCAATAAGTAAATCATTATTTTCATAATTTGTTACTTCCTTCTCCATAGGAAGTTCAGATTGCTGAAATCCATCAGAAGAAAGCCAATTATCATTCACCATTTTCACAAACGCTTGCTGAAGTTCCTCAAAACTACCCTGTGTGTTACTCTGCATCCAGCAAAGCATGTAATCCTATTATTATCTTAAAAACAATCAAAACAACTGTAGAAAATATTCCAGTGGAGAAATTAACAGTCGACCCTCAAGAATGAAAAATAAAATAACTCCCCATCCAGCAAAGTATATAATCCAATTATTAGCTTCAAAAACAATCAAAACCCATCCAGCAAAGTATATAATCCAATTATTAGCTTCAAAAACAATCAAAACAAATGTAGAAAAGATGCCAGTAGAGAAATTGACAATCAACCCTCAAGAATGAAAAATAAAATAACTCCATGCAGATTCCTAACCTGATCTCTAACATTTGCCATCATTGTTGCCATCTCATCTAGAAAATCAGAGAATCCCTGCAAATATGAGAAAGGAGAATGTCAGTATGTTGAAGCTCCATCATTTCCTCGAGGAAATATACAAATCGAATTAGGAGAAATAAAGACGAGGGAAGAAATGTAGGAACTCACCTCTACATCATCCTCCGAATCGTATACGCCTGCATCATACATTGCCCTTTTGGTATCATCTGATAGAACTGCAACCAAAGAAACCCCTAATTAACCAACAGCTCGTTCATGGTCACTTAATCAGTTAGTTCTAAGCTTCATAACATTTTGCTCAGCTAGCTAATTACCTGAATATGCTTCTTGTATCTCTTGGAATCTTAACTTGGCCTGCTCAGCCAAAGATGGGTCTTTGGGCCATTTGTCAGGATGCCATTTCTGCAACAAAATCAAATGATACAGAGTGAACAACAATTCCACACAAACAAAAGGAACACATATATAAACAACAGAATAAACACAGATATAGCAAGGATAATAAGACAGATTGTATTAAATCAATACACCCTACAGTAGGTACAAAGAATGAAGTTTGCCCACGAGGGGCATCCCTGTCTCACCCAATCCACCATCTATTACGATGAGCCAAAATTCATTCAATGCATTTCCTATGCATCCAGACAGTTACAACAGGAATCCTTCAGTTACAAAGGATTCCATAGACCTGTCTGTTACAAAGGCCTAACAACTTCTTAATTAATAGCAAATTTAATAATATTTAATTTATTTTAACATGTAAAAGAGAATCTATGTAATCAGGATGCAATGACTAATTCCAGAGTAACCCCAGGCATTCAGAAACATTGATCACAGGCTAACAATCTAGACCTGTTCTACTATATCAACTGAAGGAGGAAACACGTGCAACAGCGAAATCCCAAATTGGCAGTGATTGGAACCTTAATCAACAAATGCAAAGAAAACATAGATGCAATTATAGGGCATCTGAGAAACCCTTAGATAATTAATTTGATTTGATTCCTATACCAGCAGAAGTCGATCTAAATCTTGGTTTGTATGCACCTGAAGGTCCAATATTGAATGTATTCGTCATCTGTGTGAACTCAAGATATGCACCCTCCAGTTCAGCAAGTTGCAACCTTCATGTGCGTATCATACTTGCGTTTAGATGGATTGTGCTAGTTCATGGATCACCCCAAACCCCACCCCCACCTGAGACCTATTACGCTTAGAGGGATTCAGATGCAAACTTCTTGTTGTTGCTGAAAGATCCCAAGTTAGGATGGCTCTATGCTAATTTATTGAACTATGAGATTTTTTCATTTTGGTTTATTAAAGCTGCACTTTACAGGGATGCAATTTGACAACCAAATTACCCATCTGAAAGCAATTTGACCATCAAATATAGTTAAAAATCCTGCATACCCTCATCAAGAACGGAATTTGACAGCCAAATTGCCCTTCATAAGACAGTTTGATGGTCAAATACAGTGAAAAAATCCTGCACACCCGTCATCAGAGTTACACCGGTCATCAGAGTTAATTAAAATGCTTAATACAGATATCAAAGCCATCAAATTTAACAGGTGGATTTGTTTTCAAATTCCAACCCTGGTCCACCTGGGCTGTGCGCCTAAATACCACATAAATGCCCACCAGTGGCCAAATATGACCAATGAAAATGAAAGAAGGTACATGAATAAAACATGTAATGGGAATGCCTGGTGCAGATTCAGTAAATACATATCAAACTTGGGTTTAGAAGGATCGTGCTTGCCCCACAACCCCGCACCCCACCCCTCGACCTCCACCCAAGCTGTAAAACGCATCTCACTTCTGAGGATGGAATAACGTTCACTGGTGCCCAAATATGGAAAATGAGACAGAAAAAAGGTTTATTAATAGAATATGCAACGGAGTGCCTCTTGCAGATAATGCAGATACAGAGTTATCAGAAATCCAAGACCTAGCAACCGCAAAAATGCTAAATTTGGGGATACACATGCAAAGGCAATCCCAAAAGAACAATCCAATATCGAATTCCATCCAAAAACCTGGCAAAAAACCTCCTATAAAATCATTTGAGGATTCCAAACAACCCCACATAAAAATACCCTTCTTATTGCCTGCGAGATATCTGCATTATGTGCTTAACTTCAAACAGACCGAAAACGGAGCAGAATGGAAATTTACATGCAAACCAAGCACAAAATCTCATTGTATTTCTTCCTAATTAATGGCAGGAAAGATTCTGTACTCACCTTTGCCATTTTTCTGTAAGCACTGCGTATTTCAGCATCAGAGGAATCTTTGTTAACACCGAGAACTGCATAAAACGACGAAGCTGATCCCCTCTCAGACGCCATTCTGAATCACCACTCTATCGATCCTCTTCACACAGAGAACTACAAGCCCAACTTCTTTACACACAGCAGGCTGTAATTTGCTTCCCTAAACCTCCCAAACCACAAAAAATTTTCAACCAATATCGATCAATTCAAGCACAAAACTACCAAATAAATTGCCGATTCCCCACCTTCACTGTGCCCCTGATATTTATCCCACCGTTGACAAAATCATGGGCAAGAAGTTTAATGGCCAAGAAAGACCTCAGATTGCGGGTGCATATGGCACGTGTGCCCTTCGACCAAACTAGAACAACACCACCAATTCCAGAACTTAAGCTTGCGTCATGCATATTAAAAAATCTATTCCTCCCGTCCCTACTCTGCAATTCTTTCGAGACCAACAGCAAATATCTTCTCGTATTAGTATTCTTTATATGGCCCACCGTGGAAGCCTCCAGAATATCTTGCCACGTAAACTGCCGTGTCAGAAGATACCAGAGATATTTTACAATCTGCTAAAGTCTTAGAGAGTTCTAGAAAATACAACGCAAAATGTCAGTTGCTTATTGTTTCGTGGATTGTCCCATCGCTGTTTTAATTTTTTTGACGGCCACGGCACTCCGCAAGATGTTTTACACAATTCCATGCCCAAGAAAGCATGTATAATTTTATCTAATATTTTATATTAGCCAGACAAAAAAATGAGTATTGATAATTATGACGAAAGACATACACCTATTGATAATGGGCACAATTAATCACCTTTTAATCTAAAATTCTAATCTTATGGTTAACAATTGAAGATGCTGGTATATTCTTAGGTATATTCTTAGTCGTACTCTCTAATCAGTGGATGAAATTTAATGCTCATAATTTCCTTGCATTTCTGAATACTTCCGATCAATGGATGAAATTTAATGCTCATAACTTCCTTGCATTTCTAAATACTTATGTTACCTTGTTTACTTTTTCACATTTACTTAATATGATTAAGAAATTACTTCTCTAACCATTGATTGACAGGTTAACTGATTAAGAAAAATTAATATGTATAAACTTTGCATTGCCACGTTCCTTGAGATTAAGCATTTGTAGCTGGACGACGTCGTTTCAACTAGCACATCGACGTCTCAGTGGTCGATACCTTTCGACGTTCTCCAAGTCGATTGTGCTAGTTGTATCAAAATGTGCTTCTACAACTAAGTAAGTATGGTAAAAATCTGGTTATATAGAGAATTCTTATATAGAGATGTTTTTATAGAATAATATTTAAATAAAAATGTTATTATATAAGTATAGGTAATAGAACACTACTATAAAATCCCAACACCAAATGATCTATGATATACAACACTCTAGTCGATAATAGAACACTACTATAAAATCTTCGTGAGTGAACACCTTATTTCCTCTTTGATGTGCCCTACCTTCAAAAAGTATCAATGGATTATTCTTACATGTTGATTTATTGTGGACTCTACATTAACATCCTCAACAAATTAGAGGTATGTTGCATTATTTAAATTTAAATTTAAATAGTACTTAGTTTGTGAAGTCTTTTTAGAGGAGGAGATTTTATAAACTCACATGTAAACATTAAAAAGGATCCTACGTACATCATGCAGTGGCAACATATGCTTTAATTTTTGCTAATGTAATTGAATTGGGTTTGGAAGTGAAGCCTATAGGGTGCTAGTGAAGAGTTGAGGTAAAAAATGGAAATAATGCATTCCTAAGTTCTAAGGTTTCGAAGATGCACTTACTCATCGATCCCTTTTTCTACATGTGTAGATTGTTGTGAAGCATTGTATTTTCAATTCTTTAAAATATTTTTAATTAATTAGTATTAATTAGGGGAAATTTGAGATTTAATTTGGGCTTTTTAAGGAAAATAATAAGAGAAGAGTTATGAATTATCAAAGGGAAATAAAGAAAACTACCTTCTTAATCTTTTTTTCGACATATCTCATTCTAGGTTTACTCAAATTTCAAGTGTAGGCACTTGTTAAATGTATATTTAAATTATACAACGAGTATCCAATCTTCATACTTTTGATTGACCCACGATGAGATAAACTGGAAATAAATGAAAAAAATGTGTGCATATTTGTTGGATGAGGAATTTAAATAAGCATCTAACAAGTGCCCACACTTGAAATTTGAGTAAACCTATAAGGAGATAAGTCGAAAATGTGATTAAAAAATAGTTTTATCCCTTTCCCTCCAAAAATATTTACCCTTATGGTTGACATCATCATATTGAATCCTATTAGTTCTTTTAAAGTTGATTTTGATAATACATTTTTTGTTTTGAGACCCATTTTTACCTCAAAAATCCCCTAATAGGCTACACTGAATTAACCCATATATAATGCATTAGCCCCTCAACACATTATTGATGTAGATAATGTTTTACACAAACTAAGGGAGTTTGCCCAGAGCTCGGCTACCAAATTGATTAATGATCTTTAGATTCAAGTATATAAATCCTAAAATGCGGTGCTATAACTATAACAAAATGCAATCCAAATCTAAACACCTAGTTATGATTTGAGAATATAAAATAAACATGAAATAAGTAACCATTACTATTAAGAAGTAGAACAAGCAAAAAAATAACTTGGCAAAAAAGGCTTTAAGCCATTCTAAACACCCGTAATCATCTAATGATGTCAATATATAGTGTATGTATCTAACCACCTCTAGATCTAGATCCACTGACAACTCATCAATGGATAATGACAACACCTCATTAGTAGATAATGATGAAAACTCATAAGAAGGTGGTCTCAAACTTTGTGATTGTCTAGGGATTCACAATCTAACATTCCTCCCCTCAATCACAAGTCTGAATAATTATAGACAATATGAATTAGTGCAAAAACCATTACCATATTCAATATTCAATCTAAAACTTCTGAACTGAGCTTTGATGAAGATATTCCTGAAAAATCATTGATACGGATGATGAATGGTTCATCTAAAATGAACTTTGAAAGAGATTCAAAATTCTGGAAGTGAATAGCTTCCATGTCTAAACTGATGAGAAATAAAGACTCACACTAAACCAACTAGGAAAGAGAAAACACATTTAAGCAAGAAAAATAAATGACAATCACATAAAATACACATAGATTTTACCTTAGAAACCCAAAACTGGGAAAACCAACATTCCTTGAGCGTCTTGCTCCTTGTTGTCTTAAACATTTAATGAATAAAGAGTTACATGACTAACCTTGGTCTACACCTAAGACATAATCTCCATCATACTCTCTTGATTTACACAAGAATGATCTTGGAGCCAATTTGGCTTACATCTACATGACCAATAACCTTCATCTAAAGATTCATCAATCTAATACAATTACAATGTGCCTTATTTATAGGATTTAAAACATGCAAAACCTTAAATCATTGGGTACAATCCCGTGAATCTCAGGATTTTGTTACATCCAACTTTAGTCGGTTTACCAATCGATCCCCAATCAATCTTCAATTGGTTGCCACTAGACCTCTTGTCATCCTCCTGTTGGTTGACCTTTCGAATTCCTATCGATCACTTCGACTTCAACTTCTTGATTGATCACTTCGACCTTCTACTTTACCATTGACTTGACTTGACTCATCGATCGACTTATCACCCCTTCGATCCACCTAGACTAGACAATCAGATGAATGTTCTTTCACTACAAAGAATATAACAACCCAACATTCTCCCACTTGTTGTCTTCTTTGTTGTTACAGGGGAACATGGACATTTCTTCACTAACCCAGGGAAACAAGTCCCATTGCCTCTCTACACCAAGGGAACTTCACAACACTTGCAGACTTGGTCAAAGAGTTTGATATGTTTTCCAAAGTGTCTACTTTATCTAGCAACATCTTATTGCTTTCCACCATGTCTCTCACGAAATGGTATTGCACATCAATATGCTTCATCCTAGAATGGTAAATTGGGTTCTTTGTCAAGAATATTTCACTTTAACTGTCACAATTTATCTTCGTAGTTCTCTTCTCAAACCCAATATTTGAACATAGTTAATGAAACTATATTACTTCTTTGCTTCCATGAGTGATTGCCATGTATTTGACTTATGTTATCAACAACGTTATGACCACCTATCACTTACTCATCCAGTTTATTACTCCATCGAACATCTTGAACACATATCCACTGGTCGACCTTCATCGATCTAGATATCCAACCCAGTTAACATCAATAAAGCCATGTACATTTACTTCACTATCAACTTCAAGCTTCCCTTGGTAGCATATAGCATAATATTTTGTGCCACACAAATATCTGAACACTCTCTTGACAATTTCCTAGTGCTCTTTCCTAGGTGTCAACATGTATCTACTCAATACTCCCACTACATGAGCGATGTCTGGTTGATTGTAGAACATCACATACATTAGACTACCAACAACACTAGCATAGGGAACACATGCCATTTCCTCTATTTCTTCCTGTGTCTTTGAACACTGTTCAATATTTAGTTTTTCTCCCACAAGAATTGGCACCTTGACTAGTTTAGAATCTTGCATGTCGAAACACTTCAAGATAGTTTCAATATACTTCCTATGATTCAACCAAATCTTTCTAGTTTTTTGGTCTCTCTTGATCTCCATTCCCAAAATGAAGTTAATTGCACCAAGATACTTCATGTCGAACTTGGAGGACAACTGTTTCTTCACCTCCTTTATGGCATCCATGATGTTTCCGACCAACACCTTGACGTCTACATACAAAGCTACATATATGAAATGATCTCCTTCTTCCTTGGAATGTACATAGTGATCCGCCTTGCTTCTCACAAATCCCAAACTAAGGATGTATGTGTCAAACTTTTGATACCACATCCTTGGAAATTGCTTTAAACCATAAAGGGATCTCTTCAATTTGCACATTAGATCTATCTTTCCCTTTACGACAAATCCTTCAGGTTGTTTCATGTAGATTTCTTCTTCCAGCTCCCCATGTAGGAATGTTGACTTCACATCCAATTTCTCTATATCAAGATCAAAAGTTGTAGCGAGAGACATTAGTACTCGAATGGAAGTTAATTTTCCAATAGGGAAAAAAGTCTCACCGAAGTTCACTCCTTCGACTTAGAAATATCTTTTCGCTACCAAACGATCTTTAAAATTCTCAACTTGACCTGCTACATTTAACTTTTTATTGAATAACGAATTGATATTGATGGGTTTCCTTCCATTAGGAAGCTCAACTAGATCCCATTTCTCATTCTTGTGCAAGGATTCCATTTCTTCGACCATGGCGTCCTTCTAGACTTTACCCTCTTTCAATTCGATTGTTACGAGGGAAAAACTCTCTATGGCTAGGGTAAACCACAACATATAGGTATGATTGCAGAAATCAACTCAATTCCAACATATTCTATATAAACTAATGTGAGAGATAAGAAATAAGCCTACTTCGATCCAACATTCAATGATGTTCCACCATTGAGCTCTTTGACCCAAAGCTTTGTACCTGCAACAAGTTCTCAACAAACAAGCAGAGCAAGTATATAGTGATAATACAAAAGGGGTTAGCACATCAGATAGCATAATCCATTAATAAACATTACAAATATGCCCATGGATAATAATCATATATTTGTACGATACCAATAGGACAGGAAAGGAGTATTTCTATTAATGAATGATCAACAGAAGTGACAACATTATAGACTTTTGTGTCGGCACGATTCGAAACCAAGAAACCAAGTTCCTTCCAACTGGCCCTCCACCACTTCAATCCTCCACCAAAGGCAAGCTCATAGAAAAGAGACAATGAGGTTCTCTCAATCAATAGGGAAATATCTTGGGGGTTGAACACTATGTTCAGACTTGAGGGATAAATAGATGCAAACTCAATATGAAGTAATTTCTCCATAGTAACTTTTCTCTCAAAGTTGAATGCTTTCTCCTCTTTTCCATAGCTCGAAATTGTGCTCTTATAGCCTTCAAAATGCAACTGAAGGGCCGAGTCGGAACGTTTCCAGTATATGGAAGGCCAAGGATCCAAGATCTCTTGTCGTGACATGGAAAACCGACTTCATTTTTGTATTTTTTGGCACAAATCTCAATGTACGCAGGTTGTAGTGGAGCAGCCTACGTATACGCATGTTGTATAGTAGATAGGGCACGTATTTGTGGAAAATTATGTATTTTTAGCTCTGGATTCATCAAAAAGGGATGACAAGTTTGCATAGGGAAATGGAAAAAGGCCCTCTATGCAAGATAGCAATGGTGAGGAAAATCTTGTTACAACAGATGCTCCCTAATGTGTAAGATCAGAGGAGTATCTGTGATGGTCGAAATACATTATAAATAACCCAGGAGTGGAGTGGTAGAGAACCAGCTGGACGAACTCAATTTCTCATTACATTCTGTATTGACTTTGCATACATGGATTCCAAGAATACAATGCAGATCCATGTGGAAAATATACCAAATAAGTGTTTGTGGCCATGAATAGGCAAATACAAATGCGGTTAAATGCCAAAAACTGTCATAGTCACGAATAAGGCCCAGTAGAACCAGTCTCAAGACCAATCTGAAGATATTTGTATACCATGGAGTACAACCTTATCTCCCATGATCAATGAAGTCATATAGGTATTGGTCCAATGAAAAGGAAGCAACAGCTCAGGAAATTTGCAGCCACATAGTGATGTCTTCAAGTCTTCTACACAATCCGCCAAGGGTGCAAGTCTACATCATGTGAATAAAGGAGTTGAGGTTCAACACGATGAGACATTGTTTGATTACCGGTCATTGAGGTATATCGTTAACATACGCGAGACAACCTACCAATAATGAAAGTAGGTATCAAGGCACCTAAGCACATTCCTACAAGTGTGAATAAAGGAGTCAGTGTCGAACACTTGAGGAATCCATTGATCAGGAGACATTGATGTATTCCCATCTGTCAATGGCGAGAGATCCTTCCACTAATGACTGCAAGCCTCAAGGTACTTATAAAACTTAGGTCCCATATCCATAATAAATGAGTTGAAGTCGATGGAAAGAGACCCGCTGAAAGGAGAGAATTAAGGCATCTCTCATCAGTCAGCACGAGGAACAAAACAGGAGCTTCATAATTTGGTGGAGATCAGATGAATAACAAGTTCACGAACCAATGACCCTGTGCGTCTTTCGCGAGTGCCAAATGTAAGCGGTGCACGAAAAATACCCTTTGAATAGCAGCCAATGATGAAAACTGCTGACAAAGGCAAGGAAACCACCAATAAGGCTAATGGCATCCAAGACACTGCATGAATCCCAAAGTGTGAATAGATGTCTTGCCTTCAAACACAAGGGAAACCACCCAATCAATGACCAATGATGAAATGTCGATTGATGGGTTCAAGGTGACCTACCAAATGTTGAAAATAGGGCCAGGGTGCACGATAAGACCATAGTATCATGTGATTCTGAGATAAACTGAGGGTATGGCCGACATGCAAAGTCAATATTTTTGAGGAGTGGCTGACACATGTTAATAGACTTCCTTTGAACAAGAGCATGAGACATATGGTAGACTCTGGCAGCATAGACCCAATGATATAACTATCAGATGTAGGAGGCATCCATAATGTTCTCTATGGGGACTGGAAGAGTAACCGGTCGGTAGAGAAAGCTCTGTAACGGGATCAGCTTCCTAAGGTCATGCTAAACCCAAAATTATGATGATGCAAGGACTCAATAACTTTGTGCTATGTTCAAAGGCGACACGATTGTTGCCAAATATAATATAGTACTCCTTTCCCGCCTGTCTTTTTTATTTTTTCATAACAAATGAATGCTATGATAAAGAGGAGGAAACAAGTGTCACAAGTAAGCAAAACTAGTTCCAGCAGTGGAACGTACCTATGCTCAATGCAAGGAAATTCATGTGGAAGATGGACACTTGAGGTGATGTTCCCTCCAAGGTATAGGGTGTCAAATTGCGAAGGATATAAACAAGGCTCTGCTTGGTTGAGGATGTAAAAACTTCTTAGGTAATGGTTTATAACGCAAAGAGAGAACCGACTAAAGGCTCAATACTGCAAGCGAGGGCATGAGATGCAATCACAACTTAACGCCAAAAAATGTCCTTTTTTATGTCTTTTAGTCTATTTGGTGTGAAAAAGGGGTAAACTTGTGCCAAATAGACGTCTTTTCAAATCCAATTTACGAGTGTGAAAAAGACAAGTTCACTCGACGATCTTTTCTATTTTTGGTAACGAGTCAGAAAAGATCTTAACTAGGACTCATGACCTTTCAAATCCAATTTAACGAGTGTGAAAGGGACCAATCACCCGGCAATATTTTTGGTTTTTATACGAGTCAGAAAAAAGCTTAACTCAGACTCATTAGGGAGATTCTAGGCGACAATTCATGAGGGAGGCCATGGCTCCCATGCAGACCTTCTGTGGAATGTCAGTATCTTACGAAGAACCGACACAATCTTAGGAAGACCCGAAGCTCTCCAAGTCAAAGAGGGAAAAGTGTTGTTGGCCCTTGACCAAATTTTGAGGGTTCTTGGTTGTGTTTGACCTATTTTTGTGGACTTCGATAGGCTGTTGAAGACGGAGCGCAAGACGAAGCAGAGATCGCGGGACCTCGGCCCATTTTTGGGTCCTTTTTGGGATTATGTAATGGGAATGGGATGTTGGCCCATTGGTTTACCCATGTTTAGGCCTATTTTGTAAAGTATAAATAAGTAGCTAGGAAATGTAGATAGCCTGGCCAATAAGCTAAGTGCAAGTATGGATTGTAAATGCTTTGTGCATACTGTGAGAGACTTGCAGAGCTAGGTGCAAGTGATTGTGACAGACTGTGGAAGGCTTTGTGTTGTAGCACAAGGAAGGAGGATCTAGCGAGGTGTTCATATCTCCTGTCCTATGCAAAGTTAGGGTTTTTGAGGCTCTGTGCATGTAACCTATTGAAGAAGATAATAAAGAAGAAGAGTTGGTGGACGTATCCCTAGGGTGGGGGTGAACCACATAAATACTATGTTATTCTGCTTTGTGCAATGTTCTGATGTGGTTATGTCTTTCTTTATCTGCTAAGTGCTTGATATAGAGAGATAGATAGATCTGTTTATGCTTTATGCTTACAATGAATATGGATATTAGATCCGACCTCTGTGAATGTGCTTAGTGCTTGAATCTGCTATATCTAATCCATTCATTTATGCCAGGTGCTTAGATACATTAGATCTGGGTGAATGCTGCGATGCTCTGTTTCCTCTGTGGAGTAGATATTGGTTAAATAATGATGAACTGACGGTTCTAAGTGCTCTATTAAGTATTATAATCACATATATGTGTCCCAGCTAAGGTTGCAGACACTGGATCCTACAACCACCTCTACCTCTACCTCAAGTGAGACTTCATCTGCTTCGCAGGTGTTGCCGAAAGGGATGGTAGTTAGGGTTTTGTTGGTGCGTTGTTGTAGCGTTGAACCCTGGGTCTACCCCTATGCCAACAAATGGTTCTGTTGCCGAGACCTGAAACTGTGATTTCTGGGAACTGAGAAAGAAGGAGCTTTGTGCAAATATCTGATCTAAAATTGTGAAAGCTCTGTGGGTAGATATTTTTCTCTAGTGCGCAATACTCTACTTAATTTGACAAGATTTGTGCTAAGGAAAAGAAGTCTGATATGAAGAAAATAGGTAAGATCTGAAAGCTTTGTACTCTGAGAAAGGTAAAAGTGATAATTTTCGATTAAAAGAGGTAAGATCTGCAAGCTCTGTGCTCTGATAAAGGTAAGAATAGTGAAAAGTTTTAGATCTAAAAGGTTTGTACTCTGTAGGAGTAAGACAAGTGGAAATTTTGTTTCAACAGTATGAATCTTGGTATGTTTGATAGATTATGTCCTAGCTTGAAAACTAGGGCATTAATAGATGAAAGAAGGTTTGATATGAGTAAATCTAATAAGAATAGTGAAAGATATGTTATACCTATGCATAGAAAGAATGTTTGGACTAACAAATGGATGGAGGATCCTAGAAAGAATTTGTTTCAGGTCAGCCCCTATGATCCTAGCACACAGTACAAGAAAGGCTGGGGATTATTTAAAATAAAGAGAGGAGTAACCCTCTGTTACAGTTGCAGAAAACCAAGACATCTTGCTAAGGAATGTCCTGGAAGAAGACCTAGTTGTCTTTGTTGCAAAGCTATGGACCACGAAGTATTGGATTTCCCTAGAATGATTTCTAAGCTTGAAGAAATGAACATGAGACAAGAGAACCCTAAGGCAGATCCAAAAACTAAGATTATGGGAGAACCCTAGAAAGAATCAGAAAAAGTATTGCTACATATGAAAGAAACCTTGAATGACCACCGACATGTCAGATTATCAGAGATTTTCAAAGAAAAAGAATGCATTGAAGCAAGAATAGGAGACTTCGACGTTGACTGTGTTCTAGATGAGGAAACACAGGTTAATATTATGACAGAAAGAACTTGGGAAATTTTAGGAAAGCCTGTTATGATTCCTTCACTGGGAGGAATGGGATTATTCAGAGGAAAATTGATAACCCTATGTGGAAGACTTACCAAGATACCTTTGACTGTCAATATAACTTCGACAGAAGAAGATTTTGAGATTATTAAATTTATTGAGGACAACGCACCATTTACTATGTTACTAGGAAAACCTTGGATTAAAAGAGATCAAACCAGAAGGAAGGAAGAAGAAGATGTCTTAGAGCAGAAGCAACAAGAGTTAAAAGATTTTATAACTAGAAGGATCGCACACTTGATTGAAGAACAGGAGAACAGATCGCAACTATTTAACAACAACGACATAGATGTCAAAGTTGCAAGAACACTAGAGGACCCATAGAAGATTGAAGTACCTATTCCAGATAAAGAAGAAGTATCACCCTCGAATCTTAGGAAAGAATCTCAAGAGCGTGAAGTCACCATGTCAAGAGAAGATAAGAATCAGAATGGGAAAAGGAATA
>ML791721.1:529423-592814 GCA_009831015.1 Picea engelmannii | reverse complement strand
TATTATTGTTATAAAAGGTTGTCAAAAATAAATTAAAGCATTGGACATAAATCGTGAAATCATTGAAATTATGGATTAAAAAAAAAGTAAACATATTGATCGTTGAGTCTGGTCAAAGCTGTGCAGGCCTGACATACGAGTCGGAGACGTGTAGAAGTATACGCAGAGTCCGCAAGTATGAAGAAGCGTGCCGTGAAGGTTGAGGTTCCAACGTGACGCGCGGGTAAAGTAATGTTTTCCGTCATGTTTTATATTCAAATTCCACTCTTAAATAAATCTGAAATACGTCGTCTAGAAACTTCCTTTCTTTTTCATAGTAATAATAATAATGAATATAATAATAAAATAAATTAACATAAATGCATCTTAATTTTGATTTATTCAACCCTAAAATGTTTGTGTTTTTTATTTTTTTGGTTAACATGGATGATCTGAAATGGATCATTATATAATTTGTCTTTTAATTTTGTATTTTTTTTGGTGAAAATTTTTGGGCTATTCACTTGTAGGGTCTAGTTTGGATAAATCATTTTTGGTGTTTTTGGCTTTAAAAACTTAAGAAGTCCATTTGAGGTATTAAACAACATTTTTTTACGTCAAAACTTTACAAATGAAGTTCGTAGCTTCTCGACATTGTTCTACACATCAAGAGCTTTCCAATGACACAAATGCAACCTCAATTGAAGCTTGTTTGAGGAAGTTATGCATTTCACACGCTGACCTATCTTGTTGATCACCATGGTATTGAGTGGATGCCAGGTCCAAAACATTTTAATATAAATTTCCATCCTTAAAATCATCCCTGCTACCTTTCCTAGCGGCCTAGTATTTAACATAGCCTAATAGTCGTCTAGGGTTAGGGTTAGGTTTTTTGCATGCCTCAATTCCCAATTATTGTTAGATTTTTTGACTCTCTAGAATAGTATTGAAAGTCCACAAATGACTAACTCCACATATGTGAGTAATTGAATCTAACACGACATCCACTTGGTACCATGGTGATCAACAAGATAGGCCAACTTGAGTGAGACATAGCTTTTGCATACGAACTTCGATTGAGGTGATTTTTGCACCATTGGAAAATTCTAAAAGTGTATAACAAATTTGAGAGTTGAAGATATGATTAGAAGGTTTTGGCCCCAAAAATGATCATTTAAGGTGTCAAATAGGCTCCAAAAGGTTTTGGACCCCAAATATCCAAAGCAGGACTTGCCCCTAAAATGGGCCTTACAAGTCAACAACTACAATTTTTCCACCCAAAAAGTACTAAGATAGATGGAAAATTATATGATGATTAATTTAGGATCACACCTCCTCATTTAAGGAGGCTTTTGGTCCCCCAAAATATTTTACTAAAGGATGTGTGGAAATCTTTCCTCTATATTCTCTATGGAGTACCATTTGGCCTTGCTTGGAATTTCTCTTTTCAACCCAACCTACTAGAGTCCATACTACCCATGTTTTGTTGTTATGGACTTCTTCTGCAAAATTGCATCTTTTGCTAACTCTACCTAATATTTTGGATCCCTCTATGGTAGGTAAGGTTTGTTCACTATTTTCTTGATCTAACATGGAAGGCTCATAGAGTTTAGGTTTTCCCCATTCTCTATTGAGTAAATACACATATACAAGGGCAGCTTGAGTTTGTAAGAATTATCACCCACCCTCTATAACATTTGAAAAAGACCATATCACAGAGCCTTAATTTTCTTACTAGGACCATGTAGCATTTGTTTTCAAATAAAACCAAACTCTATCTCCCACCTTAAATGTTTTCTCAATCTTGTGTTTATCATGTCATTCCTTGTACCTTTCCTATGACTTCTTCAATGTCTCATGTACTTGCAAATGGATCTGCCTGATCTTATCAACAATCATTTTATCCTTCAATGCTTCTCCTATAATGTCCTCCCTAATTCCTCCTTGTTGTCCATATACAACATTTAAGGACAAAGGTGGAAAATATCCAAAACATGTTTCAAAAGGGGACTTACTACCAGAAGTATGGACTTTGTCTATTATAAGAGTGATAAATGTAAGCCAAGTGTGTGTCCTGGTCCTTGGATGCTTCTAATTGTAACCCCTAAAAAATTCAACCAATGTCTAGTTGACTACTTCTATCTATCCATTTGAATCAAGATACATCTTCTTACATTCTAGTCCAATACACATACCTTTGTAAGTTTGGAAACTATCTTCCCAACACCAAAATGCCTTGCATCTTTGGATGTGTGAGCCTCTCTAATAAGATGCAATATTTCACCTTTAGAAACATAGAGCTTGTCTAGCTTATAGAGAAACCCATCCTGAAGATGATAGTCAACCTTCAATAGGGGAATTTTGAGGTCAAAATAGGGCCTCCTAAGAGATACATTAAAAAATTATAAATCGGTGATTATATGGGGAAGGTATATTTGACAAATCACTTCTTACACCTCATCTATGTACCATCTAAATAACCATGGTTGATTTATCTTTAAAGGTTGACTAGAAATAAAATTAATAAAAAAATGATTTATTAATGTGATTGATAACTTTCCAAAAAACATTGTACTTGAGCAACTAATGCATTTCTATATCTTGAACTTGGAGACCATTTAAATAATAAAAAGTATGCACAATGAAAAGACATTATCTTAGCAATATTTATGTTTCACAATTTTGAATTTTCATGATTTTAATTTAAAAAAAAAACCACACGACTCATGATTTTAATTCACATTATCTTAGCAATATTTATGTTTTACAATTTTCAATCTTCATGATTTTAATTTTTTTTTTTTAAACACAAGACTCATGATTTTAATTTTTTTTAAATGGACAAATATAATCTATGCATAATTTTAAATTTTTAAATTTACTTTAAATAAAAATAGAGAAAAATGTAACTGTGAATCAAATCACCATTGCAAATGTTGGGCGGGTCGAATCACCATTGTAAATGTTTCCATTACTGTATAAAACAGTCTGGAGGAGTAAATTCGAGAGAGCCAATGTGAGCGTACGCAAGATGAGAGATTTTCATCACCATGATACGGCTAATATCCAATATTTGGGATAAATGGCAAATATTCATTTACTTTCCCACTCCTGCAAATTTTTTCTTCCATTTCTCTAGCCCATGAATTCTTTCTCCCATTTCTCTAGCCCGCAAATCCTTTCTCCCATTTCTCTAGCCCGCAAAATCTTACTTCATGTCCAATTTACGAAATAATTCCACCTACCCAGCATGATTCATTTACGTTAGAAATGGGTTTCATGGATAGGATGACCTTACTTTCATTACAATTATTCCAGATCGTGAAATCTTGCAAAGACTACACAGATAAAGCACATTGTAGGACCAAGATAAAAGGCGGAAGATAATTTTCAAAGAAGAAGGGGAGCATAGATTTTCATTCCAAGGATTTATTTATTAAATACATCTCTATAGTCATGCTTCTCTTGGTTATTTTCAACACAAATTACGGTTATGAAAATGCCCTGGGTATTATGGATGAATTGTATAATGAGTCTTCTTGTTTTGCTTGTAATTGCAGGTTTAGTATTGGGTTAAATGGACAATAAAAAAAGGAATGTAGATAAACAAGAGAAATACACTATGACGATTGAGGTGGATCAAAATATAACACCATTACATAAGAGAAATATCCCTAGAGTAAATGGTGTAGATAAAAACAAAAGAAGAATAAAGGGAGCAAAAAACGTTGACTTATGGGCAAAGGGAGAACTATTCCCAATAGATCCTACTACAAATTCTCACCCAAACTTTAAAAATGTAACAAGATTAGTGAAGTTTTTGTGTAATGGAAAGAAATGATTGCTAGGATATTGTGAAAATACAAAAGGAAATTGTAGAGACCTTGAGAAGAAAGTCAACAATATACTTGGTACAATATTTGATTTGGAGGGAATAAACAACAAGTTGGGTGAAAGCGTTAATCAAATTCAGAACATGGTTTTGGTTGCAAAATATGAGAATAGGAGTCTACAACAAACCATATTTTTTCAAAATAAAAATATTTTGAACAAGGAAGAAGAAAATAAAATACTTTTCGAAGACAAACAATGTCTTAGTAAACAGGTTGGAAATCTAAAATATAAGGTTTCTCTTTTAAACAAGAGTCTCAAAACAATCAAGAAAACACCATTTGGACGAAGAAATAGGGTTAAAAGTATGGCTAACATTTCTTCTTTGGTATCATCAGGGGGTGCTATGAAAACGAGAGTACATGCTATAAAATCTATTATGAATCCAAACAAGATAAAGGAAATCCAAGACGGTGAAAACTTGTCTCATATATTGAAGTCTGTGTTCAAAAAAGGGGATATAATATTTATGATTCGACAAGCTCGTTTTAGTTCCCATAGAAAATCCCTAGTTGATCAAGTGATAAATCAGATAACAGAAGGAATGGATGTAGAGAAAGTTCAAAGTTCTTGTGATGATACAGGGATTAGTAGACGAGGTTATGAAATAATCTTTAAATACTTATGAGAAGGAACAGTGAATGCAAGACTCACTATAGTTGTCATTCCTCGTCCTTTTCATATAGCAAATGTCTATGCAAGAAGTAATAGGAAAATTGTTGACATCATGGGTGACATGTATCATATAGAAGAAAGCAAGGAGATAAAATAAGGTTGGGTTGGAAAGAAAAATATTCCAAATTAAACCGTTATATTAAATCCAGAGAACAACATATGGTTAGATATAGAGAAAACCTTGTCAACTATGGTGAGATTTTATGATATTTTCGTGGATGAAGCACATGGAAAATTGGTTTTTTTCATAAAATTGGATGAGATGGAACTCATTAATAATGATAAATATGAAAGAGTTCCAGTCACGTTAATGAATAGGGCCATGGAACCAAATATTGAGGTAAATGATTAAAACTATTTCTCTGTCCAATGTGAGAATCACATATGGTGGTCGGGATTGTTTCACAATTCTAAGGAGTCTCATGAAACATTAAAATGGGGTTTTCATCAAACTTCCATACCCACAACAATTGTCTCACATAGAATGAGAGAAAAATTTGATGTTGATGATTATGGTTCATATGAAGTTGAAAGGCATATAGTAGTTGATTTACAAACATTGAAGTGCATGTACAATGTTGGCCATGGTGCTAATGAAAATCATAGTTGCATTTATTGTATGCACACAAGGAAGAAAAAAAAATTACCAGGTGGTGGGTGGTCAAATGGGATTATGAGTTGTCAACAAGACATCATTCCCAATTGAGATGAGATGGATAAAAATATGGATCCCATACTACCTATACCACTTACAAGAGTACATATATGTACCCTCCATGCATTTGTAAGAATTGTTGATAAACTAGGGTATCTTTCTATTCTATTTTCTTGGAATAAGAGGCCACAATAAATTGCTCATAAGTCAATTGAAGCAATCGAGAAGGTTCTTTCTAATGCTAGTTTACATGGAGGTAATGTAAAAAATTGCAAAGATACAAAATTGTTAGGATCTCGAGGTAATGTTCATTCTAAACCATCCATGGGTGGGGTTAAAGAAAGACACTTTATTGCAGATGTCAAACCATCAGAAAAAGGTCAGCATGAAATTTATAAGGATCTTATTGATGTAGATGATGATTGGATTGATAATGGAAGATATGCATTAAAAAAAAAAGTTTGGATGACACTTTCTGCTTTGTTTCCATTAATGGACAAGGAGAAATTTGAAAAAGGAGATGATATGGCTTTCACTAAAGAAATTACACATTTTACAAAATAAATGATTAGGGCATGGGGAGAAAATGAGATCACACATTACATGGTAGGATTCATGCTCAAGACTTCTCCATGCATCATGTTCAAGACCTTTTATTGTGTCATTTTGTGATTACCAAATTTAATTTATTGTTATTTTGTTGGAAGCACATCCTTTATGCTCATGGACCATGGTTTTTTAAGGAGTAGGGTAGCTTAGGAATTTGGAATAGCCAAGGAATGGAGAAGTATCATAAGTAAGCGAGGGTAGCATATCATACAAGTACTCAACACATAGGTGGTTCAACTCTTTCAAATCCACTTGTTCAAATGTTTCAATGGTTTTATAGACACATAGTATCAAGGTTTCCTCAAGCAGTAGAATCTACTAGTGAAGACTCTATTGACAAATGGATAAGGGATGCACGTACAAGGAAAAAGTGTGAAGCATGTGAACAATCTAAAGGTAGAAATGCTTGTACAAAATGGTGTTCAAAAAGATCAAGGAAGGGTAAAAAATGGGTATTCGATGAAGATATTGACCAAACAAAAACATAAACTATGAAAAATGAGTATCAAAGTGGTACAAATGAAATGAACTAGCTGCAAGTAGAGGAGATCAGGTAAGAGACTATGAAGGAGGAGACACTTAAGGAGTATGTCTCAGATTTTGGTGTTTGATTATATGCAACGTTTTTGTGAGTCTTTTATCTAAATTGGGTGTGAATTTCTCAATATTGTAGTCTATTAATATGTTTGATATATTAGGTTATATGTCATTCAGAATAGGCCCTTGAGCCTGTTGTGCAACCCTTTTAACTTCTTATGTGTTGCAATTTGCTTATCTATTATGATTGAACAATGTTGTGATTATTAGTATTATTTTATACCATAAAGGTTCATGCACAAATGATGTTTCCACTTGATCCAAAAAGGATCCAGAGAAGGCTAAGAACAACTCAGAACTCATAGAGGCAACTCAGGATGCTCAAAATAGCTTCAACAGACAGAGAAAGGGAAAAAATTCAAATTTTCCAAAACTTAGTGAAAATTGCATGATCGCAAAGAGCACATCACAATATTTCTAACGGTGCAAACGACTCATCAAACAGAGTTACGGATTGAAAGATATTTACGGTCAAAGTTTGGTCAACCTAGCCCAGTCAGCAAGGGACGAGTCAACATTCGTATTGTTGACGTGAACATCTGTACGGATGACGTCAACATTCGTACAACACACGTGTAAGGAGAAGGAAGGTGACATGTGGCATGATGACGTGGAAACACTAGAGGTGCCACGTGTCACCTAGTTTTGGTGTTTTTGGACCGATCTGTGGACCAATCAGATCATGCCACGTGGCAGTCCATACAGTCTATACGAATGACATTTCATGTTGATGTGGCATGCTAACGTGGCATGCTGACTTGACAGGTGGCAATGTGGACCAGTGAGAGGCCGTCACATGGCCCAATTAGAGGTTGCCATGTGGTAGGCGGGAAATGCCCAAGGACAGCCCGTGAACAAAAATTTGGAAAAAAATGGTTTGGTGGGTCTGCCAAATCTAGTGGACCACACCAAACCTAGCCACAATTTTAAATCATTGGATATGGTTCTAGAGCCACCGCCAAACTAGCGGAACGGTCATATTATATATATACAATGTAACAAATACAAAGCCCAAAAGTGGAGTCTGTGGGGTTTGACCTCAGGACCTCCTCCCACATAGAGAGCCTTAACATATCTGCCCTAACCAACAGGTCGCGGGCCACTACATTGTAACCAACACCTTCAACAGTTCTTAAATGTTGCATCCGCCCATCCATGGAGGGGGGAGGCATGTACCATACGACCTTTTGGGCATGCATTTCTATGCAAGTACAGTCATTACTGTCAGTTGTAGAAGGCACAAAACCTAAGACAAATTTCTTCTTGGGCCTGGGAGTGCCAGAGTCAGATCGAGGCGTGGAGACAGTCATTTTTGGGTAATTTGATGCCACAAATTCAGTGTTGTTGTATGTTTTTTGATCTGAGCATTATTTCTGCAGCTTGATTTCGGAATGAGGTATACTTACGTATTTTGCCAAATTCTTTTGATGAGTTAATGAAAGAGCCTACCCATTTGAGAGCAGGACCCGGATACGTAGTCCACCAGGGACGAATTTGTGTTTAGATTTGATGCTTATGTCTCTTCATTTTTGAGCTTTTCCTTCTTTAATGGTGCACTTTAATTTATGCTCATTTAATGCAATTCTTTATAAGTCACGATGAAAAGATCTCGGATCACCTCTTTTTTATCACCATGGATTTCTTTTTTTTGACAAAGTATTCTACAACACTAGCTAAATGAGATACTTAGTTTCAAAGTATAAATAATAGGGAAATGTTGACCTTTAAGACATTTTTTTAAATATATGTTATAGGGGAAAATATGATATTCCTCATCCAACCAACCATTTAATAACATCTCAAGTCCACTTTTATCATGGTCTCCAATTATAGCAAACGCTCTTCTGCTCAAATCTGAGTTGCACCATGCTTTGTATCCCACAATTGTCAAATAGAAAGTCGACAAGGAGGTCAAGGAGAAGAAAACAAGCACACTTGAATGATCTTGAGATTCAAGTAATATCTGCTACTTCTAGACATGTCTATGTACCTTTTTTTCCATATGAAAAATTTTCTCTTCTTTCTTCTATTATCTACTAAAGAGTTATATTTGGTATAATGTATTAATAGGTCACCCAATTAAGACTAGAAAACACCTCTTTATTTTAGCGCTTTACAGAGATCAATCAAAAATACAGTGAAGCTTTTGTTGATAATAGGGTACTGAATTATGATATGGAAGCATTGAGGGTAAAGGTATGCAATCATTAAATTTTATTTATTTTCAGTCTTAATGTGGAAATTTCACACTTGATTTGTGCATGTCAATATTGTTAATGTTCAATACTGTTAATTTTAAGAAAACAAAATTACATCAACATATGCAAATATGCCTTGTAATTTTGTTTGCATTGCTTAGTATGTTGATGTTGTATCATGTTACCAATATTGATGGAAATGTTTCTTGTCCAGGTACTTTTGTTCAATCTTCCATATCTCCTTGTTCACAATTTGAAGACATTTCCTTGTAAAATGCACCTGGCACATATGAAAACGAGCAATCTTCTTTGCAGTTTCCCATGCAAAAAACTATGAAAATTATTGTACGTGTAGATTCATGTGTGGGTTATGTATGTACTATACCATGCTCAATAGATATCCATGCTACACAACCCAAATATGTGACCATGTCCAGGGAGAATGTTTTTCAAGAATTTCTCAATTCATGCTCAAAGATTGAAATCCCTGGTCCTTTTATGGCATGTATCTTGGTGCTTTGCTTTGCTTTCATACTCTTGTCATGAAAATAAATTCAATTGTATTTATAGAAGCTATGAAATATGGAGTAGAGGAAGTGGGCCACTGTAAATAATATTTATTGTTTGTTGGACAAGAGAATTATCAATGGAAAAAACATAAATAAAATTGCAAAATAAGAGTTGGCATTTATATTCAAGTCAAGGGGTTGCTCAACCAAGCCTTCCATAATAATCAGGTTGAAGAGGTTGGCATGGGAAGATTAAAGAGACAAATGAAAGATTTAGGAACCAAGGTGATTGTTCCAAGGATGAAGGACAAAGGGACAAAACACAATCATGTCCATGGGAAATTAAAACTATCTCATATGCAATTTGGGATAGAGGAGAAAAAGTAGTCAAAGCCTCAATAACATAGTGTATCTCTCTAGATTGTAATTTTCTGAGAAATAATAAAGAGTTTATCAAATAATTCTTGTTGGATTTTTCCCACACTTCCTCCAGTGTAATATTTGTGTTCTTTATTGTGAGTGTGTTTTTGGCATTATGTTATTTGCAATTTGAATACACGGTCATTGTTGATTTCATAATAAATATAAACACATATTTTTTTCATATGAATTAATCAAGCTCTGCACTATTAAATCAAATTGTCCATAGGATGATTGATTGTAGATCACTCTCTTTGAATAATTTTTATGAACATAGATGTTTGGATACATTGTTTCAAGAATTTATCAACTCATTCTTAGAGATTGAAAGCCCTGGTCCCTTTCTGGCATGTATCCAAGTGCTTGTTTTTGCTTGCATTCTCTTTTCATCGACAAAAATTAAACTATATTTATAGAAACTATGAAACTTGATGGAGTTGAGGAAGTGGGCCACTGTAAAGGATATTCATGGTTTGGTGGACAAGAGAATTCCCCATGGAAAGTACATCCATACATCTACAAAACATGTGTGCCCCCATGTACAAGATCTATGGGTATTGACTATGTTGACATGTCTGAAATATATTATTTAATGATGTACCCAACTGTTGGTGTACACATTGACAATAGGTTTGAACATGGTCTCAAAATATGCTAAATATACTGTGCTAACCGCTCTAAAATAGATCATTTAATGGTGGTGGACAATCCTTGATGGTGTGATTAAACTTTTTGTAAAAAAAAAAATGTGTCTTTACTCAGTCTCTTTTGAATAAGATATCACAAAAGATATTCGCAAGACAATATTTCAAAAATCATCAATAAATATTTTCCAATCACAACTATTAAGGTAGATTTTGTTTTTTACAAAATGACATTACTTCAATTATGAGACTTGTATAATAAATGATGTGGCAAGAGAAACCATTGTTACGAATTTAGGAGCATATTGGAACCATTATGGATTAGCATGATAATTATTTGGCAGTATAATCAACAACTTCCAGAAATATGCCATGATGACTTTTAGAAATATGAACATCCTTTTCTTCTCCTTGTTGCTTCATTTCCTCAACATTTTCAGTTTCTTTTGTGATAGGAAAAAATAGGGGGATCCTTTATACATTATGAATACTTCTAGCAGTGTTATGGAACCTATCTTATTTCATGGTTTAATTTTTTCAACATCCTTGAAGTTATATGAACAAAATATTCTCATGCCACCCTTATATCCCCTAGAATCTGAACCAACTCATCAATTTACAAAGCATATCGAAGGTCTTCTCTTGGTAATATTCTAATTACTTTCACCTGTTGTTCACCTTTTTGTTCCTGAGATTTTTCTAGGCTCAAAGAACAATGTCTAGGCATCTCAAAGAAATGTTTCAATTGATTATAAAACTTTATGTCCTAGTTTTAAATATATGATTTCAATAATAATTACTAGAAATATAAAGAGGCATGATATCATTCATAAAGTTCTTTCAAAATTTCAATAGTATGAAAAGAAGAATTGAGATAAACAAAAATTGAAATATGAAGTAATGTATCCAACAAAGATAAATATTACTTCCTTTCTGATAGAAGAAATAACATGAAATTTTCTCGTGTCACGAAACTTCCTGAAAAATTATAAACAAAATATCGAAGTGCATGTCTTATTTTAATCACAGTAAAACAAAGGAAAGGATAAACCTCAATAACAATTTTGAAAACTTACTACAGTGGAAGTTGTACCAAATTGCAACACTTATAACACTGACAAACTAGTTTGAAGAAAATGATTCATGGAGACATATGAAAACATGAACAAGAAACACATAAACTCATGAGATGAAATCGAGGAATCTCTTTCTTTCTGTAAATAAAAATATTTATTGAAAAATATTCAATATTATTTGAGTCAAAAATTCACTCCACATAACATTTAAAAGGATTTGTGTAGTTTATCATTTGTAATCAAAAGTGGTTATGCCAACATTACAAAGAAATTCTAGAACATGATGTGTCAATTCCTGATTTTGTCATAGACAATTTGTCAAGTCATTGTAACTGCAAGATTTGATCCCAATCCTGCTTAGCTGGATATTTAAAGGTCATCATCCTTTTATAGGAAATTTCAACTTCACTATATCTCTCATAGGTTGGAGGAGATACAAATAAATTTATTAGCTGCCATAATAAGAAAAAATCATCATCTAATAACTCAACGATTAATTGACCTCTCAACATTCCTATAACTCCTACGAATTTACTAGCATCCTCTCTAGATTTTATCAATATCTGTTTATAATCTTGAAGAGATAGTAAACCATTTTTACCATAATATTCTAGCAGTCTCATTTCAACCATTTTTTTTGTAAATATTATTGAACCATTCAACATTTCTACACAAATGAATTAATTTGTTTTGAGCTTGTTGAATAAGGTTCTGTTTGGTGAAAACCTTTTCAACCTCCATAACCATATTGGTTCGGTACTTGATTCCACTTTTAATTAATTCATCTTTTGATTTGAAATTAAGAGTTTTTATTATCCTAGTAGCCACTTGAGGTCTATTTCCCAACTCTTGGAAAGCAACTTCAATATCCTTTTCAACTTTCTTTGCTAGGCTATTTTCTTCATCTATTATAACAAGATAATTCAAAATTTTATTAATATCTACAATTATCTTATCCCATAACACATTCCTATCTCCTATTAGGTAATATTTACCTCCACTTTTACTCTTCAACAGATCATATTCTTATTTTATTTTAGCTTTGGATCCTTGGTATTTATTTACATGTTTATCTACTTCTTCCATATGTTCTCTTAAGACTTTAATTTCATCACTCTGAGAGAATATTTCCTTCTTTGAATTTTACAGCTCAATTTCTTTGAAATTTAGGTCAGCTAGTATTTTAGCCAAAACTTTTGAGTGATCTACAGTTATAGGACCTTTGGACGATGATGCTCCCTATTTTAAGATCTGGATCTATTGCTCAATAAATTTATTTTTCTCATTCAACTGTACTATTTTCTTCAGAAGTTGTTCTTTTTATTCATGAATTGCTATAAGTTTTAGAGTTTGAACATGATCATCATCATTCATATGCAATTTGTTCTTCAAAATTGCAATTTCTCTCTTTTAAGCTTATCAACTGCTGCATTAGTTCATCATCCTTGGAATTATCTCTTATTCTCAACATTTTCTTTTCCAAATATTCAACTCTTATATGCTTTATCCTGGAGAGTGTTTTTTCTTGCTTTAACTACTCTTTCAATTGATTATTTATCCTTTGCAACTTCTTCATACAAGTGGGATGTTTTCAAGATCAAATGATAAATTGTATACCTTATAATTTCCTGCACTCATAATATCTTGACGAAATGCTTCCATTACTAACAAAATTAATTTTCCCTTCTCAAAATCTAAAGCAGATAATAATTATTTTTTATGTGCTTGCACGAAATTATCTTATCTTGAAGCAAAGTATGATTGAAATTCCATTGTACAAACATCTCATGTTCATCCTTAAGATCAATTTATTTATTTGACACACTTATAGGTGTGTTTCTTGCATAAGTTACCTTCCTTAATTGTTCCATTGTTTGAAGAGATTGATTTGTCTTTATGTGATGAGCATGTACAATATATTCATTGCCTTCTTTAGTTAAGTGATATTGATTATGTTGCCTATAGAATATTTCTTTGCGATCATACAAATAAGGGCCGCCTAAGACCATTCCACATTCATTGAGTGGCACCACATCGCACGTTACCTCATCCACAAATCTTGATGAAATTGCAAACTTTAAAGTGCATTGCTTTGTTATGTACAATTTATGATTGTTTCTTATCCATTTAAGTGAGTAAGGTTTATGACGTAGCTTAGTTGTCAATCCCAATTGTTTAACCACTTCCTCTAAAATCAAGTTATATTGAGATCCATTATCTATCAATGCATTGATCTTAGTATGTTTCATTATCACCCTTATGTGAAACAACTTACTTCTATAATCATATCCATCACCAATTTTACATGTCAAACCAACTGATGTGATGTTAGTCTCATCACCTGAATCATATCCCAAGTTTGTTGGTCATGTTGTTGTTGCAACTGTTTGCCTCCCTTTCCTTTCTTTGAACCATTTTGGTCTCTTCTCTAGGTGCAATTGCCAGCAATGGTCATCATCGTGCCCTTATTTCTTACAATGATTGCAAGAGAGATTCTCTTTCTTTCTTGTCGTTGGATTTTCTTTCTTTCCATTCCCCTTTATTTTGTCCTCTTTCCTTGAAGAAGATTCCCCTAATACACCAACTCATATTTTCCCTACTTCAATGTATGTTGCTTGAATAGAAACCTCATAAAGATTAGTAGGTCCAAACATAAATACAATGTTACAAATATGTGCAGGTAAACCTCATATATACTTCATAAGAGTTTCTTGGGTACGTAATGGAATATTTAACATTAATGCCATCTTATGAAATTCATCTGTGTATTCTTGCATCGTTTGTCCTTTTCTCAGTTTAAGACTTTTCCATTCAATTAAAGCCTTCTCTTTATAACCCAAAGGATAAAATTGCTTTCTAAGTGGAAAAACAAAATATTGCCATGATGCAAATACATTACCAACTTGATGTGTGTCATTTTGCAACTTACTCTGCCACAAGATGAGTGTTGTGCCTGCAAGCTGAAGCGATGTCAACTTGATTTGGCATGCCTCATCCTTCATTTGTTGCACACTGCAATAAACTTCCATCTGTCTGACCCAATTATCAAGCCTCTCAGCATTGAATTCACCATCATAGATGGGCAATTTACATTTCACATCAAGCTTAAGTAAAGGAATATCATTTTTATGTTTATGGGAATGTTTACTTGTGGTGGATTTTGAAATTGTAATTGAAGAAGAAGAAGATGATGGAGAAGAAGGAGGTGAAGGAGGAGGTTTAGGAGGATCCTCTCCTTCTTCACTTTTGTCTTGTTTTGAAGATTCCCCTTGGAAAGGCCTCTTTTGTTCCAAGTAATCCTCATATAAGACCTTTACTATCTCAGACATAGTGAATAAATTCTTTTGCAACTCTATCTCATTTTGAGACATGCATTCTTCCGATGCCATCTCCTCACTTTGAGAAGTCCTCTTTATTAATCCAATCTCAAGATCCCATTATACAAGCTCTCCTTCACCATGACTCAGATTTTCCCTGGTAATCATGCAAACTCAAAAACCAACTGCCAACTTGCTCTGATACAACTTGATCCGAAAATTCTTTAAAGACTTGGTTAAGTTTTAAACATGTGTTCAATTACCAATTAAGAATTAAGGAAAGAATAAGAAATTAATGAGATATTATAGAAACCATCATAAATGAATGCAGATCAGAATATAAGCATAAAGAGTATAAAACCATAACAACAAAGTTGTTAACGGAGTTTAGCAAGATTACCTACGTTTCCGGGCCTTTGTCTCAGTGGGTGAGGATTTTTTATTTCTCTTCAATCCTTCAAAAGTACATCAAAAGAGTGTAAAAAGGATTAAAAATCGGTATGGATGTGTTCTTCTCGACTTCAAGAATCTTACACAACTAAGGCAACTAAAAAATGTTGAGCGTAGATCCTGGAATTGGTCCGCAAAGTTCGCTTCCTCAATGTCTTCCTTGCATAAAACTGTCTTCAAGCTTCATAAAATCATCATCATTTTTCCAATATGAACCTCGTAAGGCTTACAAGAACCTCTGTTTTTTATAGTATTTGAGTTTATATCCTCCTCCTAACTTCCTCCCAAGATCTAGCCTCAAATCGGGCTCCAGATCCTCCAAAAATGGCTAAAATCCTTCAAAATTAGCATAAAAATCATTAAAAATATTTAATATATAGTTAAAAACCCAAAATTGCAAATAATGCGGGAGAACACCTTTTCTCTCGGGCTCCTGGTCATATGGGCACTTCCATATGGCCATGGGCTAGGTGATGGCCCTATCCCTTCGATCCATCCCAACCTTCGGTTGCATGCATGGCCATGTGGCTTGATCCTTAACACTCCATGCGCTCCAAATAGTTGGCTCCGCTCCTGCTCCTTAGCCCCTGATCGCGGGCTAGCCCCCCGTCGACCGGGGCTTATCCCCAAATCTCTGACTATGTCAATTCAAAAGAATTATTCATTGATTTATGGTTAAGTCCCAATGTGTATCCCAGACGGTCCACTGGTGGTTGCAAAGACCTTATGCAGGTGGAGGTCGAGTGTTTGGTCTAGCCAACATTGGATAAATTCGAGGTGCAACATGGTACCCTCTAATTGGGCCATGTGTCTCCCTGTGATTCTTTTGTATGGTACAGTCAACACCCAGTCAGCATGCATAATCAACTTCCATGTCACCGTCATACAACCACGTGTTGTGCCACGTCAGCGTTTGTATTGCCAAGTCACCTCCCATGTCAACATCCAGACTACCCAATCACCCTGCCATGTCATCATCTGTACAACCACATGTCATCCATACTGCCACATGTCATCCTTTCATTGGGCCACGTCACGTACGAACTACCACGTGTCACATCTGTACACTACCACATGTCAATTCCATACTTGTCCAACTCAACTCGAAAATGAAAAAACTGAGTGACACATGTCACCTCATCATGCTTCCATGTATCCCTACTGATTCTATCATGATGTCATGTTGATATCACCTGTCATACTGTTGACGTCAGCAGTACAACCTATTGACTTTGACGAGTTCAACATTTTGCTTGTTTGGGAAAACAGTCAGAACGTGATAACTTTTGCATACGGTGTCCATTTGAGAAAAAATATATATGGTGGAAATCAGCGCGACGATCCAGGTGCAATGGTGCTGGTTTCGTTCGATTGCGATAACTTTTATTTTTAGGCCTTCCTAGATCCATTTTGGATCAAGGAGTGTTTTTTTTTTACTCGAGCATGCACATGGAAACCCCAACCTAGTGTGCATTACTCCTCTTGTGGATATTCCTATATATTGTACTCATGATCAAGGATTAATAAAATGTGATTCAAGTTGGTTTCTTAGTCTCTTATGTGTGAAAATTGATTCTATTTTTCTCTCTCCTCTCTTTCTTTTGAAATTAACTAGTGTAGTATTTCCTACTTAGAATTAGGTCTTTGAGTGTGGTTTAATCCTACTTACACCACTCTTGGTACTCGAGAGGCCATGGGAAGATGTAAGTATGGAATTTTTTTTACACTACCTAGGACGTAGAGAAGTCATGATTCTTTGATGGTTGTAGTGGATAGATTTTCAAAGATGGAACATTTCATACCATGCAAGAAGATCAATGATACTACTAAAGTGGTTTCTTTATTTTTTAGAGAGATTGTGTAGTTGCATGGACTACCAAGAAGTATCACTTCCAATAGGGATACATGATTTATTGGACACTTTTGGAGGATAATTTGGAAGAAGATGGGTTCCAATTTGTTGTACATGTTTTCATATCGTCCACAAATAGATGGAAATATCGAGGTGGTTAACTAGATTCTTGGGAATCTTCTTAGAAGATTGAGTGAAGAGAAGCCAGGAGAATGGGATTTGGTCTTGGCCTAGGCTGAGTTCACTTAGAATGATTCAATTAATAGATATGTTGGAAAGAGTCCATTTCAAATATTTTATGGAAGATCACTAAAATGAGTTGTTGATTTGGTTAAGTTTGCAAATTTGGAGGAAAAAAGGAGTACTTATGCAAGTGAGTTTGTAGAGAGCATACAGTAATTTCATGAGCAGGTTAAGAGAAATCTACAAAAACATAATACCATATATAAGAAGGGAGTATATTTGTGAAGAATAAAAAAGGTTTTTTAAGAAGGAGAGCTCATAATGACACACTTGAGGAAATAAATATTTCCTATAGGTATCCATACTAAACTCAATTACAATAAAATTGGACCATGTCTAATTATGAAAAAAAATTATGACAATGCATATAAGTTAGAGTTGTCAGAATATTTTGGAATTTCTCCAATATTCAAGGTGGTCGAATTGTGTGTGTATCATGAGGGAGAAGAGAATTATGAATAAGCCTTTTCTGAATGGAAGAAACAACTACATGTTAAACTAGATAAATAATTAGATCAAATCTTGGTGAAGAGGGTTAGAAAAAGGACATGAAATAAAGAGTATTACAAATATCTAGTTAAGTGGAGAAACGAGGGTTTCAAAGATGCGTCATGGGATTCTAAAAATGAGATAACTCACCTATGAGGATATTCATCCTCTGTAGGAATCTACAGTTGCATCCACATGAGATGGACCTCATGTTTTTCTTACCAAGGATGTTTGATGTGGGAGAATATTTGGCCTTAATCAATTCGCATCAACCAAAAACATTTCAATTTCAAGTTAGTAAATTGTAGGATGAAATAAGTGTTGTAACTCCCATTGTTTTAACACTGGTGTTGAAAGTGATACAACTCCAATGTTGTAACTCACGTTGCTGCAACACCAGTGTTGTAACTCACGTTTCTACGACATCAGTGTTGTCACTCACGTTGTTGAGACACTAGTGTTGTAACTCATGTTGTTGTGACACCAATGTTGTCACTCACATTTCTATGACACCAGTGTTGTAACCCACATTGTTGCAACACCAATGCTATAACTTACATTGTTGTGACAATGGTGTTGTAACTCATGTTGTTGCACACCCATTTTGCAACTCTCGTTGGATTTTAAGTGTTGCAACGTTAGACATGTTGAAATTTTGTTGGAGTGTTGTGGATCATGTGTGTCATAAATCCATGTGTCTTGTAAGAATTTTGTGACAATTGGTGGGCCAACTATGTGATGGAAGGCAAATCACTTGAATGGTTTAAAGAAGTTAATTGTCACAACTATTTAAGCTCCTAACACACATTTAGAAAACAATTGAGAATTCAGACCGTTGTGACTACCTCATGTCCAATGCATTGTCGAGATAATTAATTAACTTAATTGTTGATCATTAAATCAACAATCCAGGGGAGTAAACTTACATATTCCAACATTATATGTACAGAGACTAGGACAATGATGACTATCTAATCCATGGAAAAAAACATTCTCAACTTAATAAAATGAAACTATACTCCTAGAAATCATAATAAGCTTGTTCATTAGGCATAAAAACAAGAAATTTCTCTACTGACATAGGCTACACTCTTTCACTCAAGCAATTCCTAAGCGTTCATGTATGCAATTCTTAGAAAACAACTTATTCCTACCTTCAAGTGGAACTATTCTTGGGATTGAAAAAACAAACAAAGCATATAAAATATTTCCAAGAAATTAATGTATTCACACATTGACAATCGTAAGAGGGACTCACTGAGTTATCAATAAAGAGTTTTACAAGATCAGGTTATAAATCTTTCACTGAGCTTTACCCAATGTTCATTACAATGAAATGAACTCAATTTCATCATTTAAACTCCAATGGGGTCTATGCTACCTGTAATCAAAGAAATTTAATTACTAAACTAAAAGTAATGAAGAAAAGAAATGGCAGAGACAAGGATCGATCCACACACACACATACACTTTCATATAAAACTTACATTAGCAATCTCAAACACTGTAACACTAAATATAGAATCCTGAATGATACAACCTTGTACTTCAAAATCAACAAAGTTATTTGACATTGTGTGTGAAAAGGTAATGCAATTATAAATAAAAATTGCAATGTAATTGTTCAAGTTATGCTTGCATCATCACTCAATCTAACTCATAAACAAAGTTGTTATCTGCATAATTTTTTTTATAAACCAAAGCAAAATTATATAGAAATAGAGTTGTGCTTCTCATGTATTCAAATTTTGAAATCGAAATGGTTGCAGGGAAATGTTAATAGCAAAATTTGAGCTTAAGCAAAGTCTCTTAATGAGCTGATATATTGAATGCGATTAGATGATAAACAACCATGAAATTAATTATACAAAATAAACAAGAGATAAATTAAATGAAAATAGAGGAAACTTGATAAACACACTTACAATCATACACTAATTGCACAGAGCAATGATGGCCATATTGGTAGGCCCTCCAAATCGACGTCTTCAAGTTTCTAAAACGACTACATAACTAAATCAGATGGAGCCATGATCTAAGCTTCAAAACACCATCATTTTATTGAGCAATCTCAATGATACAAATCGATACAAGGACTATCAATCTCAAAGTTTGAGTGCTAATGGTCTGTGTATCTATCTTAAGCTACATATGCCTACAATACATTGCTCAAACCTTAAGTTTAAATACAATATTGTTTCCAAATATACACAGGTCAACCTTGATCAGATCCATGTTCTTACAGATTGGGCATATCAATTACATGGAGGAAATCACAACAATTGATATACTTAAACTTGGAGGTGCAAGTATAACCTTGGATTCATTCATAATATATTCTCATGACATGAAATACATGAGAATATCTTCCAATTTTGACCTTGATCTGATTTGTTTTTGGCGTGTTGATTTGGAGAAGAGGGTTGACCGTGATATTTTACTGCAGGTGGCACTTTCCCTTCTCATTCTAGAAATGATGCAAGGATCTTATAAGCATGTCGAAGATGCTATAGAGAGAACCCATGTATTGATTTCCCTTCTAGAACCTTGGAAGTATGATGAACAAAGATGCATGTTCTTAGACCTCTATGTGGGTTATAGGATCTGAAGTTAACCAACCATCATTAGTAACAAAACAATCTTTTAATAATTCTAAGTCATTAAAAGTGGTGGGAAAACATTAATAAACTAATGAAATTATCTTATGAGCCTTTGAATGACCTTTATAGAAAAAGAGTGATAATTATGGTGAAGAGAGTGGTTTTGATGGGTCAAAAAGGGGTTTACTTGCAGTGAAAATGGCGTCGATTTGGAGGCCCAAGTTCTCCCCCATGCTTGTGGTTTTGTATGTCCCCATGCAAACAAAACATGTAACCATAGGTGTAGCTAGTGTTCTGATATTAAAGTCCTCAAAATTTGACAAAACTTTATCAATTCTTCACTGGTCTAGAGGTAGTGTCAATAGAGATATTCACATTGGGTGCCTTTCTTCCCTTTCCTACCTAGAGTTTTATTCCTAATGCCCTGGTATGAAATTTAAGGGTCCCAATTTGTTTGTGTTTCTTCTCACTAAACTTATGCAATTTTACAATCTCTGTTGTCAACCTATCAACTTCTCTTTTCAATTGAGAACATATTTCCTTCAAGGATGCATTCTCATTTTTAATATACTTATCCAGGATCTTCAATTTTGCAACCTCGACCATCCAGGATACTTAGGGTTCTCCTTCACATGCTTAGCCATCCTACCCAATCTTTAACATAGATAAAAAGGAAAATTTAAATGACTACCAACTTCAAAATGAAACATAAGGCAGATGTGGTATAAAAAAGTAACATCATATTGTCCTTCACAGGTGATCACCTTCTGGAGAAAAAACAAGAGATTTCTCCATTTCTCTGCAATCCATACTCGAGGAACCCCCTTTTTCCAATCTAAATTATTTCCCGTCGAGCACAAGAATTGATCCCAGACCCCTTGCTCCACTTGTTTATTCTTGAACTAAAGTTCCCTTATTCGTGGGATCCATATAGCTTGAGCCAATGTTTCCTCCAAGAAAAAAAGAAACAGATCACAAATGTGAGTTGTTGACAAGAAATAAAATTCCCTCCTACAATAGGGGACAACTACCTAATCACAAGCCCCAATTAGGCGAGTTTTCGCTTGAGATGGTAGTTTCCAACCGATTTTGTGGGCTTGATTTTCCACTCAAATATTTTTCTCTTTGAAAAGGAGAATTTGATGCGTTTAGGCTTAAATCCTCCCTAATCTATGTTTGAAAAAGAAAAAGAAACTAATGCACTATCCCTGTCTTAAAAATGAGAGAAAAACTAGAAGTGTGTAGATAAAGAAGATGGATTCTTGAAGAATTAGAAATAATTCATCACCTCGATAATATTTTAAATATACTAATGATTGCTACTGATAATATATATCATTTTGATCCGAATTATTTTGAGAACAAAATGAGAGCGGAGATATAATAAAGAAATATATTGAGATATTGCAAGAGATCCAATAATGTACCAAAGATATATCAGATATATATAACAAGAGGCACATATATACAATAATACATAATTTCTATTAATGAGTGAAATGTATAGAACTGTAAAATTACAGAGTGAAAGACTCGCTAGAATGGTGACAACTTATATTTGAGAAGAGATGTGATGTCTACGCTCATTTGCAAGAAGAAGATGAGTACAATGAGTCTCAAAAAATCATTTTTAACATAAATGGAGAAACCCTAAACATCCAAAAACATATCCCCTAGAAGATGAAAATCCAAAATATTTGCGGCCCCTATGTGGAGATGAAGTGCCAAAAGTCATGTGGGCCTCAATGGGGTAAGTTGGTACAACAAATTTCCTAGGGTCATAACTTTTGCATACGATCTCCATTTTAGGCGCATGATAGCCCATTGGAAGGTTTTATCCCGAGGAATACACATTATGTTGTCAAACTCTAACTTCTTCTAGAATTTGATTATGGTGAACTCCAAAAATGATGTTTAGGGCCTCAAAACAGCCCCAGAAGTTTAGGACTAGAAAATCTAGGAAATAACTACCAATGATGAAAATTGCATGTGAGCCATTTGGAATAAGTGGGTGGCCACCGATATTCATCTCGATCAATCCTCCCTCCTTAGGAAGTAATGGTCTCCATTGCGTTAAGTTCCTATGGAAGATGGGAAAGCATTTGCTGAATATGAACCTTGGTGAGTTGATTTCCTTGTTGGAGACGTTGCGCTACTTGTCTTGTGGAAGGTTGTCATGAACATGATGTTGGAGGGGTTGGACCTTGTTAACAATTTTGACTGCATGAGATGACTGTGTGCAGAAGGAATCTTTTCTCTTTGCTTCAATTTTGTCGACCTGATTCTGCTGGATAGACGGGGCTGAAACCGAGGCCATAGTGGTCATAGTGTCCTTCTGTTCACTTCCTTCCTGAATCATGAAAAAAATAAATTTTGTTGTATTAGCGACAACTTTGTTGCACTATTGTGTCGAAGAAGTAGTCAGAACTACCTCTGGTATCCTATAGAGATGAGCCCCTAGAGTAATAATGTCATTACGGGGTTGAGACTCGCAAACAACATGGCACTTCCACATATATGGTTGGACCAAAAGAAAATCATAGACATCCAGCGGGGAAACATCACACAATACCTCATCCTTGAAGGGATTGATTTCGTAGGACAAGCGGCATTGTTCATTGACATGAAGATCTCATCCCTGGTGAAGCCACTCGATGTTGTATGGATGCGGGTGTGGTGTTGTTGGAAATCCCAACAGTTTGATGACCTTTGCTGAGAGGAGGTTCTTTTGGCTTCCGCTATCAACAATGAAATGCAACAAGATTCCCTTCACCAACATCTATGAATGGAAGAGGCGCTCCCCCTCTTCACGATCTACTGTTATTTCTGGTTGGATTGTTGTGGTTGTGACAATGGAAGTGGGGTTTGTGTCGATGATCTGTCTCCTTCCATTATTTTCTAAATTAGATTTTGAATTCGGGTTTGGCTCTTTTTCTTTGATCTTGGCCACCAATGACTAATTTGAGTAACATTCATCGGTGTTTTTCCAAGGGATTTTGTGGAAATCACACCACTTTCTAGTGTCATTCTTTGTCTTTCCCTTACCCTTCTTTTCCTGTGTCTTGCAATGGTTTTCGGGAGGTTGTTTGTTAGGGCCATATTCATCATACTTTGGGTGTTGCTTATTTGCAGACCCAAACTCTCATTTGTTCTAGTGCTTAAATTTCTGCTATATTTTGACATCATATCGATAAGCAGCTCCCAGCGATGAGATGCCTAGAAACTCCATTTCGGTTTGGATGTACCTGTGTAGAACCCCACGATATTTCAGAATCAAATGTCGCTTAAAATATTTGATACCCAACTTGGTGCACAAGGTATGGAAGGTATTGGTGAACTCTAGCACTGCTTGGCCCTTCTCTTGATGCAGCGTTGTCTATCTCATGTACTGGTCTTGATAGTTGCCAATAGGGTAAGATTGTTCCTTGACGACATCTACGAAAGATTCCCAACTGATTTTTTCCTCGAACATTCCAGAATCCTCTATGAAAATTTTCTCGTAGTAAGTTTCCCACCAATGTTTGACATGTGGGAGAGCCTTAAGGAGCGTGAAGGTGATATTTTCCCCATTGGAAAAATTGTGAATAAAGAAATAACCTTCTAGCATATTTAACCATTTTTCTAGAGAATCTGCATCTATCTGACCTTCAAATACAAGAATATCAAAATTAATTTGTACCTTGAAATGAGTGGTGCCTCCAAAGTAATTGCTTGATGAAGACACATTTACTTTTATAGGCAGGCGTAGAAGGATTTGGGAAAAATTCTCCATCATTTTGTCCCTCTGTCGCATGAGAGCTTGCTCCAACAACAGATTAATAGAATCTTTTGCTCCATCATTTTTCTTTTCTTCCGCCATGAAGGGTTTCTCTGGTGTGCGAGAATGATTGTCTTCAAGAGAGACAAGCTTGAGACCCAACTTTCTATGCTCAGACCTTGTTGGGGACATGCACTGAAAAAAGATCAAGAGAAGCCTACTCTAATACCAATGATCTGGATTATTTTGAGCACGAAATGAGAGCGGAGATATAATAAAGAAATATACCAAGATATTGCAAGAGATCCAATAATGTAACAGAGATATATCAGATATATATAACAAGAGGCACATATATATAGTAATACATAATTTCTATTAATGATTGAAATGTACAGAACTATAAAATTACAAAGTGAAAGACTCACTAGAATGGTGACATCTTATCTCTGAGAAGAGATGTGACGATTACTCTAATTCACAAGAAGAAGATGAGTACAATGAGGCTCGAAATACGTTTTTAACATAAATGGAAAAACCCTAACCATCCAAACACCTAGCCTCCAAAAGGCGAAAAATCAAAAGGTTTGCGGCCCCAATGTAGAGATGAAGCGCCAAAAGTCATGTGGGCCCCAATGAGGTAAGTTGGTACAACAACTTTCCAGGGTTGTAACTTTTGCATACGATCTTCGTTTTAGGCGCATAATATCCCATTGGAAAGGTCTATCAGAGGACTAAAGATTATTTCGTCAAAATTTGACTTTGTCTATAGTTTAACTGTGGACAGCTCCAAAAACGTTGTTTAGGGCCTCAAAACGGCCCAAAAAGTTTAGGACTCGAAAATCTAGAAAATAATTGCCAATGATGAAAATTGCATGTGATCCAGTTGGAATAGATGGGTGGCCACCAATATCCATCTAGATTACAATCATTAACAACTACACCTTAAATGATAACTAAAGAGAGAGTCAAAGAGTTTGGAATCATAGTCATGTTCCAAAACTATTTCATAGACAACCCGTAAGAACTATCTTTGTCAGCTAACATATACCAAGCATAAAAGAGCAAGATAAATGACAATCTTTACCGAAAGAATTCTCACAAGATCATCGTTTGTTTAAAAGACATACAACCATTTTCATAAAATCATAAGAATAATCATTCATGAAAACATGTGAGCTTAATTTTTATATTTCAGTTGCTAAGCATAATTTGGGATGACTAAAAGAAAGAACACCTTTTAACATTAAATAGAAATGAAAATGCTGTCAATCTTCCTCTATCCGACACAAAATGCTAACAACTAAATTTCCAGAGATCAGACTAAATACTTGATAAGAATAACAAGTTCCAATCCAATTTAGAAAATTTACAAGCGAGAAACAGATATGATTAAAGGATCCTTGAATAAAATACCTAAGTTGCTTCCATGTACCGGTCATTTGTCAAGAAAGAACTTAAAATAAATTAGGCAAGAGAAATCTTCCTTCAGATTATCAAAATTCTGCTCGTTTGAGCATACGTCGGCTATAACTGTAGAAAGAGAAAACCTCACAAGAATGTAGAAAGAGAAAACCTCAAGAGAAAATTGTTGATTCTTCTCGTTTGATTCTTCATGATCATCTAGCTTCATTTCGTGATCATGGCACAAGAATCTTTGCTTGCATTGTTGAGATCCTCTGATAATTCCTTTCGGGATCGGGCAGTCAATTTTCCCATCAACATTTTACCTCTGCTAAACTTCGTGCACTATTTGCCAACTAAAATATGATTCGGTAGTCAACCATCCTTCTTTAGCAATCACTTCATTCCTCCATTAACTGAAAACCCTAATTTCCTGGTACCTGCGATTGAGTGGAACGTGGAACTACAATGTGATTTTGTCTTATCTCTACAAACAAAACTTCCAAGCCAACAAAACCCTACATTTGAGTCTTGACAGACTGCTTATTGTTGCACTGGCATCGAACCTCTGTGATCTGGTATAGTGATGCGATCTTGTAACTGTGTGTGGTTTCCAACAATGATTAAGCATATCTAGCCCTGCGATCTGGTTTCATATTTCGTGGGATCTGGTTTTGAAAGTAAGCGCTTAGGAAAAAATTGATGTTTCGTTCAAATTGAAAACCACCAGTTCATCTCCAAACTTCAATATACACTCTTTTAAGACCTGGAATTAATCGCATATGAGAAATCTTTAACTAAATTTTGTTTTTGATCTGCCAACGAATGCAAAAAGGCATTGATTTTTTTTAATAAAGTTAAAGACTCGTGAAAAACATGATACTCCATTAAAAATGAAAACTATTTAATCATCCTTAATCTTTTAAGTATCTTCTCTCAAGATGAAGGATGAATTAAAAATAAGTAAGCCTTAATCAATTTGTTTCAACTTGAAAGTGCAAAATTGCTAAAATGATGTTAATTCAATTTTACTTTTTAAAAAAGTGGGTTTTTCATTATTTTTTCATTATATTGCCTATTTTTAACCTAATTACTAATGTTGGAATGAGTAAATGATTGTTTTCAGTTTTACAGGCTTTTTAAAGCAAGTACAGAATTGAACTTCATCACTTTTTCGCAACAGGTAAGAAGGTAAGGATCTTGGCTATCCATTTACTCCTTCTCCCGTCTATGTCAGGTTGAATAAGAATGTCCTTTACAGAAGCTGAGGGGACATAGGCAGTGATTTTTGACTGCAGGACATAGAATCTAAAATATTTGCTTTAGTATGCTCCACACCTTAATACCGAGAAACTTAAGGCTTGTAAAAATTGATGCATCATCCAAATTCAGAACTGCCAATTCATTTTTAGTTTCTTATATATATTCATTAAATACGTGAACTGAAATTTAAAAAATTAAACTTTTACTTAAATTATTTTAATCCGCCAAAGTGATCATTTAACTCATTAATGCATTGAAGACAAACCTTTACGAAACTGACGAAACGTCATGATAATTCACTTTCAAGCAAATCTAGGCATATAATTATTTTTAATAAGTTTGAAAAAAATGGAAGTGATTTTGAATAAGTAGGGAGGAAAAGACTCAAAAGATGCAACCATTATTCATGAAAAATGTGACGAAACAACTTACTTTTAGGACGCAACAATCACATCATCAAAATAATAGTCATTGAGCTAGATGAATGGAATTTTGGGAAAGATATTGTTTTAAAAACATTACATCATAATTATAAACCCTAAAAAATTGATGATAAAATCCAAACAATAAAGATAGGAAAAACTATCAAACCATTCCTTCAACTCAAATAAAATGAAATCAAGTGCAATTGAAGAAAAAAAAATTTCAAAATTTTAATGAAGACCCCTTTATTTTTATAAAATTTTAAAGGGAGTTATTGAGACCTCAACATGAGCCACACTAACATCAAAATTTTCTGCAAATCCCTTGGTTATAAAGACGTCATACCCTTGGAATTTTCTTAGAAATGATAGCGAGCCTACGAATTTGAGGAGGGATTTGCTAGAACTATACCTAGGGTATGCCTCGAGCTCTCTCAGAGACCATGGCTCTTGTCTTACTATGTTGAGCTTCCCCGTACTGTCACAATTTCAAATGTAGGAGAGTATGCACGAGAACTCTATTTCAAACGATTTGCATTGTCAACAGGGAAAAATGATTTCAGGAGTTTGGAAGACAAAGTAGGACGAATTAGAGCTTGTTTCAAATGCTGGTAGTGATTCAAAATAATTGAGGTCGAACAAAATGGGAAATGAGTATAAGGATCGGTCATTCGATGTAATGATAGTGCATAGATGAAGAAACACTCGTGGGTGGCATAATAATCATTAAATACAATGGTTGAAAGATCATATATAACAAGGGAAATGCAATAGGGTAGGTTATAGGATGGTTAAGTGGGATATCAGTAGAGTATAGGTTTATTAAGTGGGATTATATGATACATGGAATAGGATAAAAAATATATGTTATATAAATGAGATCATAGGTAATACAAATTATGTTTCCCATGTTTTAATAAACTAAAAAAAAAATCAAAAGTTGCGTTATTACCTTAATTTTACCTCATAATGCATGTTGGAATGAAGGAAATAAAGGAAAATTGAGATTGTTGCTACATTATGTTGAGCTCATGAGATCGATGAATGCGTGTTGTTGAATCCTGAATTTCCAAATGATGATGTAGAAGAGATGGCAAAAATAATGACATTGTTGGTGTTTGAGATTGATTAATTGTACAAGGGAAAACACATGGATGATGTTGTTGATGTAGACCTATAGAATGATGAAGAGAAGGACCGAGGGATGATTGGGACACTCCAGGCCCTTACTTGTGGAACTGCTAGCCGATAAATGATGGAAACAATTCGATATTATAGGCTACATGTCATCTTGTAATTGATACAGGGGTCTTATAACTATAGAAGACAGTGGTTACAAGACTTCTCAATGGTTATTGGACTACTTGTAGTTGTTGAAATTGTAAATATTGAAGATGTTATTGAAAGGATGAGCACTAAAGATGAAATATATCAAGACTGAGAGTTGTTGATAATAGAAGAGAACAAAGAATGTGAAAGTTGAAGATAGGAGAACTGGATTTGAACTGAACATGATGAACTAGAAACTTTAGAACAAGGAAAAAAAATGTTGTAAGCTATCATTGATACCATAAAATCAGATAGTCTTCAACTTCTACCCAAACCTAAAGTACAATTATTATCATATGAATAAATGTGTTGATGTCGAGCATGAAAAGAAATCATTGGATTACCAACCATTAAGGTATGTCATTAACCAAAGTGAATCCACTCACCTTTAATGATAATGAGTGTTAAAGTATCTTAGTTCATCTTGACAACTATGAATAGATGTTTTAACGTTGAATCACCTGCAAAATTCATCAATCAAGAGGCATTGATGAATCCCCATGATTGACAACAAGAAGATCTACCATTGATGTATGCAGATCCTAGGACACTATACAAATATCTAACCTTGACCCCGAATAATGTGTTGGAGTTGATGGGGCAAGGTTTGTCAGAAGGAGGGCCTTAAGGAATTCCCCATCGACTCACAAAAGGATAGAACAAATGATTTTGAAGAACCATAGTACAAAATTACAACAATATGTAGAACTTTATTATGAACTTTTATTCTCTGATGAAGATTCTAGCACAAGAAAATTTAATTGCAGCAGAGATGGTTGCTAAGTGTGGAGATAAGACAATAAGAATGATTATCCCAAGCCCTATAATGAGAAGGTTTTTCACAGACCCAATTCATATCTTGTTGACATTGTTGTTAAGAAATTAGGCATATAAAAACTCCCTCTTTTTGGGACAAACGAAACTTATATATCTTGTAGTCAACAATATCCCTTTTATTGAGAAAATCTCGCGGAACATTTGCCAACTAATTACCTGGTTTTCAAGAAAATTATCTGTCCAAATGCGCCATAGAGCTAGTTTTCACAAAAGGACAATATTTTTTATTTACTTTTTTTTTCTTGTATATATATATATATATATATATATATATATATATATATATTATTTCTTTTATTTTAATATATGTTTATTTTTATTTTTATTTGAGGAAAGAAGAAATAAATCAAAGCGAGGTTGTAGCAGGTTGGGAATCCTTCCTCCTTAGTACCTCCATATCATATTGTTTCTAAATACATTGGACAAATTCTTCTAGGTTGACAAGATGATTTTACAATCTTAGTTGATGCCCATTGACCAAGAAAGAAATCCCTTCCCCATCAATGGTATTGATCTTCATGGAACCATTGTCCAAGACATTCACAACTTCATATGGACCTAACCAGTGTAGGGTGAACTTTCCTTTAAAAATTTTAAACTTGGAAAAAAGGAGAGCCCAATCACTTGGTTTGAATTGCCTCTTCCAGACAAAACTGTCATTCCATTTACTTATCTGTTGTTAGACAAGGGTGGTATGATGGATAGCATCTTGATGCATCTCGTCCAATTCATTTAGCTGAAATATCATTTTTTTTTGTGCCTCTAAAATATCCATAGCTAGCTGAAATGTGATTCTAAAGGTCTTCACTTGAAATTCTATCGGAAGGAGAAATTGTTTTCCATACACTAATTCATATGGTGTGAATCCGATTATGTTCCTCCATGTAGTTCTGTAGGCCCAAAGTGCCTCAGGAGGCTGATCTGCCCAGTCATCATGATGTCGATGTATTATCTTGGTCAGAATTGCTTCAAGGACCTTATTTGTGGAATCCACTTTCGCATTGGTCTGAGTATGGTAAGGGGAGGATTTATGGTGTTTGATTTTATATTTCTCAGTGATGGCTTGTACCAACTTTGACATGAACTGCACTCCTTTATCTGTTACAATTTCTCTTGTCACACCAAAATGGGTAAAAATATATTCAAATAGAAAATCAACAATTATTCATTGAGTAGCATGAAAAAGAGTTTTTTCTTCTAACCACATGGTAACATAATAAATACAAACTAAGATACCCCTTTTCTTTTTCGATGTAGGAACAATCATCCCTACGAAGTCTAGAGCCCATTTCTCAAAAGGATCAATTATTAATCGAGGCTATAAAGACATCTCATCAAATCGTACTGGGCGACCCATTTGTTGACAACTATCACAACTTTGAACATACTACTTGGCATCCTTGAAGAGGGTTGGCCAATAGTATCATAAACAAAGAACTTTATATGTTGTCCTCTTGTCATCAAAGTTCCCTCTACATGGCTCTTTGTGACAAGAGATAAATATATCAAACACTTGATATTTGCAAACACATATTATGGTGATCAATTCGGGTCCTATCAGGAATAGGTCCCCTCCACTCCAAGAGTAGGACGTACTGCATTGGACGATCTTCTTCTTCTCACTAGGTGAAATATGTTGTGGAAAATTCCATGTAACCAAATAGTGAGCCACATCTCCAAACCACGAGGAGTTAGTAGATACAAAAAAAAATTGTTCATTAGTAAATTCGTCATCTACAAGAATCGCTTGTTCATCATTATGAATTCTAGAAAGGAAATTTGTTACCAAATTTTCCCTTCCAAGTCTATCTAGAATAGTAATATTAAACTCTTGCAACAAGAAAATCCATCTACTCACCCTACCATTAGTTATAGATTTTTTCATTAGGTACCTAATGGCAGAGTGATTGGTTTGAACAAAGATGTCATACCAACTAATGTAGTGTATGAACTTATTAATTGCATGCACAATTGCTAGAAATTCATTTTTTGTAACTATATAGTTTAATTCAGATGGTATTAAGTTCTTGATAACAAAATACATGGTGTAATATGATTGATTTTATTGTTGTCCCAACACGGATCCAAGATTTGTGTCAGAGGAATCAGTTGAAATTTGGAATGCAAGAGACCAATTTCCCCCCTCAAGATTGGTGCCTAGGTGTGTTTTTCTTTTAGTATCTCGAAATCATATTGGCAATGATCATCCTAGACAAAGTCAGTATCCTAGGTGAGAAATTTAAATAAAAGAGTGGCTACTCATATAAAATTTTCTATAAATCGTTTGTAATAACCATCGTGACCTAAAAATGTTCTTACATATTTTGGAGATTTCAGAACTAGGAGCTTTGATTTGACCTCAATATTTGTCGAAACAACTTGAATTTTGGCACTAGATATGAAATGGACAAGAACAATACATGTAGTTTGAAACATATGACATTTAGCATCATTCAAAGCAAGGTTAGTTTCTTGGCACCTTATCAAAACCTTTTTCTAGATTATATGATTCTTCTTGAAAAGTATCATCATATACAAAGAAATCATCCATTTCAACTTCCACATAATCATGGATCAAGTCAGAAAATATAGCTAAAACCGCCCTCTGGAAGGTAGTGAGAGCATTACATAGTCAAAAGGGTAACACTTTATAAGAGTATGTCCCCCATAGACATGTGAAAGTTTTATTTTCTTGGTCCTCGGTGCAATCTATATCTAGGTGTAACCACTAAAGCCATCGAGAAAAGATAAATATTTTTTACGAACTAATGTATCCAAAACCTGGTCAATAAATAGAAGAGGGAAATAATCCTTTAAGGTGGCTATATTAATTTCTATATAATCCACACAAATACCCCACTTACCATTCTTTTTAGGTATGATCACAAGAGGTGAGACCCATTGGGTGTTTGATATTGGGTAGATACACTGGGCATCTAGTAATTTTTTAAATTCTTTTTTAACAATGTCTTTGAGGGTGGGATTCATCTGCCTTTGAGGTTTCCTAATAGGACGAGAATTCTCTTGAATGTAAATATGATGAGTGAAAGTGTCATGGTGAATTCCCTTCATATCATGATAGTTCCATGCAAAGGTATTTGTATTTTTTTGAAACATTTTGATTAGTTGTTCCTGATAAATCATAATTTTGCAAAGGATCTAGATTAACTAAAAATCTATGAATTTGATCTTCTTCAGTGAGCACTTTGAACTGCATTATCTAATCTATGGAAGAAATAGATTTAAAATTTTCTTCATCACTATTGGTAGTGTCTATCCATGGAGTACTTTCAATCTCATTAGAGGATTTGGTAGGAGGATACAAAGTTACATTTTTCACTAAGTTTGCATGAGAAATAAGCATGTTCCTGGGCCTACAACCAATAAATTCATCTGTGGTGGACAACGATGGCCTTCCCATGATCAAGGGATGGCCCCCTGAAGAGGTTTAGGTTGAGAGACCTTAAATTCAAAAGGATACTCCCGTGAGTCTAAATAAACAATCACATCATCTAATACACCCTCATGCTTGATCTTGGATCAGTATGCTAACTCTAAAATAGTGGGTGTAGGACATAGTTTAAGTAACTTTAATTGCTCCATGGTCTGTAGAGTCATGATATTGATGGAAAACCCTAAGTCAATAAGATTATTTGGGATGAGAATGTCATTGATGCATACTAAAACAAGCGTGTTTACAAGATCTTGATACTTTTCCACAAAAAATTGTCCTAACATGAAATCTATTGATCTCCCCACAAATTGGATTTGTGTTGGTTATATATTCTTTCTTCTGGGTTTCTTTACACAAAGTTCCCTAATGGTTTTGGAATAAATAAGTATATATTTAATGGATTGTAATAGAGGGATCTTGATGCAAAAATTCCTTAATTCAGATACCAAGTCAAATTCATGGTGAACAATTGGTTTTTCCAAGATTAACCTTTTCGAGTAGGGAGGTAAACTAGATGACCGAGGGAGCTCTAAATGTGGAGAAGTTTTCTTTATTTCAATATTATAATTTATTTTTTTGGGAGTTTCCTCCTTTGAATCTTCTTCAATAATTGTGGGAGAGTTTTTATTAATCACCTTTCCTGACCTAAGTTAAATTTCTTGTAAGTCCACTGGGGTGACCAAATAGGTAGGAAAGGGTTGTAACTCAACGTTGAAAGTAGGATAAGCTACCTTATTATTGGGGTTAGGAATTGGTTGGGAAGGAAACTGTGGAGATCTCAGAGTTTGGGTGGATGGAAGATGTAGTTCTTTAGGTTGTGTGAGTTGTAATTGTTGAGGTGGTGCCAGTTAGTTGGGTTTGTGGCCATGTGGAATGTGAAATTTATGGGAGATATGTTTGTTGTGAATATTGTTGAGGTCTTGGCATGGGGTATGATGGTTTCATAGGTGTAGGATAGGTATAAGAAGGCATGTTCGCATAGTTGGGTACCTACCATCCATGTTTCCAAGGACAATTGTGAATCTGTTGTTGGGGCCATCTTTACCAAGGCATAGTAGGGTCCATGCATTATGGTGGATACTATTGACCAGGATGAACTAAATTGAGATGTAAGATTTGAAGACATAGGTGGTGCTCTTGGTTGCCAAGGTATTTTTGGTGAAAGTGTACATAATTGTTTTGTTTCTTTATTCTCCCCTTGGTACACTACTTTAAGTCCAAGTAGAGTGGGGGATTTCTCTATTGGATGTTCTCCTGCACAAATGGCACATATTTTAATATTATCAAGAGTACATTCTCTTAGTGGGTGTTTTTCTCTTCATTTAGGAATAAAATAGAAAGAGTTTCTTTTTTATATTCTTGTTTCCTTTTAAATTGTAAAGTATATAATTGTAAAATGAGAGTTCTAAGAATATCAGTCTTAAAATTTTCAAGAAAATTTCCTATTTTCTCCCTAGTGACACCATGTCTACCATATTTTTTTATTTTGGAAAGAGTGTCCCTTAGTCCCTTGCTAGATCTGGCCTGGTTCCAAGAGTATCTTCTACATAAATAAAAAAAATCTTCAAATATTAGTTGAAATACATCACCAAATTGCATTAAGTTGAGCAAGTTTATTGATTCATCTAATATACCTCTCAAGAAAATGGTTCTAATTGTTTCTAGCTCTAATTTTTGTTGTTTATATCTTTGAATATTATAAAAAAAAATCTCAAGATAGTCTACGAGGATTTATTCCTCTTTCTTTTTAATTTTAAAGATCTCTTCTCTTAATTACCTAGCCTTATAGTAATATTTATATTTCTTGAGGAAAGTGCTACACATTTTTTCCCATGTTCTAATGGTGCCCCACCCATACCCATAAACCAGCGGAGAGATGCATCTTTAAGGGTGGTTGGGAATAACCTTAGTTTTTGTGCATTATAGGTATAATCATAGCTGTGATAAAGAATATCAAATTCGAAAAGAAAAGAGTCAGGGTATTCGCTTACCAGACCATGGAAGTGGGGTAAAAATAAGGGGTGGATCTTCTTCATCTACACATTTGTATTATGATCCACTCTCGGAAACCCAAAATTTACCTCTTCAGTTCCATGTACTTCACCTCCATCATTGGCATGTATCTCTCCTTCTCCTTCAACCATGATTTTATTCTCGAATATGTTGTACTCTGAGGGTATATGTGGAGATACTGCTTTTTGGAATATTGCTTTCTTGTCCTCCTTTTGTATAATTTTCTGCCAACAAGTTAGTATTTAAAGGATTATTTTTATCTGGTTAAACTACTCTACATGTTCTCCTAAATCTACCTCTAGTATCTTATATATCTCTATTCATGTAGCACTAACATAGATTTAGAACTAGCAAAACAATGTACCCACCAAAGTGAATGCGTCTGGCTAGAACCTCTCTAGAAATTCTAAATCAAAGGTGCCTTTGTGTCTTACCATTCATTGTCACGCTAGATCTAGTGTGCTAGTACTTATAAACAAATAAATCTACAAAACTCTACAATTTAAAACATGAAAGAAAAATAATCCATAGAAGTGATAATCCCTTGTAGCTTCTCCACGACAACGACACCAAAAATTTCAAGATAATTAATTAACTTAATTGTTGATCATTAAATCATCAATCCGGGGGTGTAGGCTTAGAGATTCCAACATTGTATGTGCAAATACTAGGACAAAGATGACTATCTAATCTATGTAAAATAACATTCTCAACTTAAAAAAAATGAAACTATACTCCTAGAAAATCATAAGAAACTCATTCATTGGGTAGCAAAACAAGAAAGTGTTATGCTAGAACAGGCTACACTCTTTCACTCAAGCAATTCGTGAGTTTTCATGTATGAAATTCTTAGATCAAATATGATACCTTCCTTCAAGTGACATTGTTCTTGTGATTGCAAAAACAAACAAAGTGTTATTCCTCGAGATGTTCTAGGTTGTTATTGGAATGATGCAGAGGAACTCTAGGGGGAAAGACTTAGGATGAATCTTAAGGCTAGATTTGCAGTAAAATAGTTGTGCAATATTTGGGAAGTTTTCCCCTCTTTCTCTCTCTTTATTTTGAAATTATAGGACCTCAAACAATTATCAGTTCAACTGACAAATTCTCTCAACTATCAGAGGAATTTTTCCATGAGTATTTAAGACAATCAAGCTTGAAAGGAGGATGAAATGGTGGATCAGAGAAAAAACAAAATAAACATACATGGAACTGCTAAGAATGAATCTTCTAGCCTCTGGATGGAACAACGTGCTGAGAAATTAAGAATTCAACAACTCTAACATATTCATACAGATCAATACAAACTTTCTTCAAATAGTTAATATCTTCACACATTCAAACACATGGATGTACCCTCTGCATACAATTTAAATGCACAAAGAAAATGGAAAGAATTGATCATACATTAAGAGGAAATCAATTATGTGTTATTACCAGACATCATACAATAACACTGAATATGGTGAATGGCTTGTTGTTTGAGCTTTTATAAATTAGATATGATACAAGAAAAGCAAGAGTGGAAGGAGATGTTTTATAAGAGTACAAATACTGCAAGAAAGGAATTACAAACTGAAACTTAAAAGTGGGGGATGAATTGTTGTTTCCTATTGCATGTATCAACTGAATGTGCTCAAGGTATCTGGTTAAATAAATTTGGTTGTAAGAAACTATTCAATTCCCCAAAGTGTCGACCTGGACAATGGGTTCACACGTTCTCTTTTATTCCTCTCGTTCATGCCCTAAACTTCTTCTTGAACCACTTCCATCTTCTTGAAACCATTTCCTTCTTCTTGATTCTTGGATGGTTTTTCTCTGGTAAAATTTTCACCAATTAATTTTATTTGAATGAACTTATGTTATTGAGAAAGATCGTGGGGAAGATGGATATTTACTAGAAAAAACATCAATCGAGCTCTACCTTGTAAAAATCCCTGCAATCATTTCTTATTTGATTGAAAGATAAAAATCCTAACTACAAAGATCGTGTGATTCGACAGACGTTGGATAGATCTCAATGATCAATTCTTACTATTTATCTCTTAAACGTGGCCATGTTTCATCGAACCACTAGTAATTCATCGAAGCAATCAAGGTCCAAAAAGGCATAAAACTGAGCAGACATCATATCATTCCTAGGGAACTATCTCGTTCATTGATCTGCGAATTTTTAGGCCCCATTTCTTATTTGTAGATTGAGCAATATTGATCATTGATTTGAAAGTGGGAGTGTTCTTTGATTTGGACCATTGATTAGTTCCACTTGCAATAGGTTCGGGGGAAGATCTAGGTCGTTGATCGGTCCCCCTTAGAAAAGGTTCGAGAGAATATCTGGACTGTGAATCGGTCATGTCCATCGAAGTGGTCGAGGTCTACTCTTCAAAAGGACTTTGACAAGGTAAAGTTTGAGACTGCATCTCGAACGTTGATCGAAGGGACTGGAGACAAACTTGGAGCCATCAATATAGTCGTGGTCAAAATAAAAATTTGGCTAAGGTAAATATATTGTGTTGATGTCATGGCGCTGACGTGGTAGAAAAGTAGGACATGTGTAACCTAGATTTGATATTATTTTAGGTTCCTTTGGTAGTTTCCACATGTCCACGTACCAACCTCTGATTGGTCTGACAAGTGCTTTGCTAGTAGGATGATGTGAGATATGGACCATTGATCGGTCCCACTTGAAAATAGGTTTGTGTAGATATGGACCATCCATCAAAGCTTCCCATTTGGAGTGTTGAGGGATTAGGTTCAAAAGGGAATCCACATAATGAATTACGATGACCATTGATCTATTAGAGGAACTAGAAATGCATGAGAATCGTAGACCTGGCTTGAACATGAACCCAAAATCAACTAAGGAAAAACATTTTCATGCTGAAATCACCCTGGACACGTAGAAATTTTCTATTGGCCCATAGTGGTACTGACGTGGCAGGTAGGATAGGACATGTGTCACCCGAATTTAGGATTTTTGCCTATGTATGTGCAAGTTCCACATGTCCATGTGGCAGCCTCTGGTTGTCTTTGAAAGTGTTCCATTGGTGGGATGACATGATACTTGGTTGGGTGGCTTTGGTACCTAGGAGAATATCTAGACCGTTGATCGGTATCACTTGGAACAAGACCAAGTAGATCTGGACCATCCATCGAATGTGCCTCTTTAGAGTGTTGCATGATTTGTTTCAAACGAGACTTTGAAAAGAGGACTGAAAAACAAATCTTAATCGTTGATCTAGAGCTACACAGAGAGGTATGAAAATTCATGAGATCCATTGATCTGGCTGCGATCGAAAGAAAAATTATGTTAAGGAAAATATGGTCAGGATGGCATCACCCTAGACTTGTGGGAGATTTTCATTGGCCCATGTTAGTGTTGATGTGGAATAGGTGCATGAAAAGTGTCACCCATATTTGATATTTTTATGTATGCATGTAGCATGTTCCACATGTCCACATGGAAAATCCAAATTTGTTTTGACATTGCCCCATTGGCACGCCTAGATTTCATCTCTTCTACATTTCACCAATGACGACATCATCATTGACACAATGAAAAATTGTGTCAGGGGATTTTCTTTCCATTTTTCCGATGTCGATATCTATGATGATCTTCGTTGTTAATATTTCACTGACACAAGGTGAGCTATTGATCTGTCACTAGAATAGAAGAAGCCATTGATATTTCACCAAAATCATGAGAGTTTTCAATCTAGGATCAACCAAAAGCCAGAAATGACTAAGGCATGAATAATATTATGATGACATCACCCCGAACACATGGAAATTTCTTAGTGGTCCGCGTTGAGGTGTTGATGTGGCAGCCAAGAAGGACACGTGTCACCCAGATTTGACATATTCACCCACCCATTTGATGGAATTCCCCTATCCACATGGCAGACAATGATTAACTCTAATAGTTCCCCACTGGCATGTCGAGTTCTCAACTCATCCTCTTCTTATATTTGTTCGTCGATGATGACGTCATTGCTGGCACTTTGTAATTTGAGCTAAGGGGGGAACTTTTAATGGATTTTTCTGATGATGAATTCATGGGCCCCTTTGATATTTAATTGGAGTCACATTTTGATTGTTGATTTCCATTGCCTCCATCCATCTGATTTTTCGGGGTCCTGAAATGTTGGGGCTTGGTTCTTAGGTCGCGGTCTCATTATAAGTTCATGGGATATTAGTGCTTAAGTTCTTTTGGACTATGACAATCCCCTTCTAGACTGCAACAAGCCCATTTTGGACTGCGACAAACCTCTTTTGGACTATGTCAAGCCTCTTTGGACTATGCCAAGCCCCGAGAGCTTAATTTTTTCCTTATGCGCACAAGGGTGTGGATTTTCTTGGTGTTTCTTAAATCTTCCTTAGGAAAATTTTACTGTGATCTGTGCAGAATCTCTTGAAACTCTAATTTTTTCCTTCAATTTGTTAGATCATGGCCTTATAACCTCGATAAACCATCATACCAGGTCAGGAACAAATATGGTACTAACATTTGGCTCCACTGGGGATATCATACCCCTACATTCTACTGAGAACTGTATACTAAGTGCCTTCTTTTGTTGGGTTATGGAGTCTTCCCGAAAAGAATACATCTCCTTCAACCCTGAAAATTGATCTAGTATGGGACACAAAAATGCTCAACAACTTATGTTTTTGGAAACCTAGCTACTTACTGCAGTAATGAATGGTGAATGAATTAAAATTCATGAACAAAAATGAGAAGGAATTATTTATGTAGAGGGTATGAAAACTTTTCAATGATTAGTACTACAAGAAGTGTTTGAGGAACCTCCCATTTACAAGAGCCCCAAACAAATCTCCATCCAGTTGAGCTAAATCATAAGTGTTGTTATCTTGGACTACAGCCACTTGGAAGGGCTCAAGCCAAATATTATCAAACTTTACATGTTTTCCTTTAGATTCCCTTCGAGCATTCCATTTCATAACCAAATCCCCTACCATGAAATTTCTTTCTTTGGTCATTTTGTCAAATATTTCTTTTATTATTGCTTGATGAGCTTGGGACTTTATCTGAACTTTTTCTCTTACCTGTTGTACTTTAATCATCTTGTTAATTATTCTCTACATGTCATCTGATTATGTTTCCTCATCTTGAAATAATTTCATAACGAGGAGGCTGAGTTGAATGGGGAAAATGGCTTCCAACCCATACACCAGCTGAAAAGGGGAAGTTCCAAAGGCCCTCTTAATGCTAACTCTATTTTCCTAGACAACATATTTCAAGTGGGAATTCCATGCCTTCTCATTTTGAGATAACATTTTCTTGATAATCTTGATAAGGTTCTTATTGGAGGATTCAACCAAACCATTTCCTTGTGGATAGTAAGTATTAGAGTGCCCTAGCTCTATGTTATAATCTTGAAAAAACTTAACCAAGTTGGTAGATTTGAAATCCCGAGCATTATCAACAATGATTTTTCTTGGGCACTCAAACCTAGCCAGGATATTTTCCTCTAGGAACGTAATGATGATTGTATCGGTGGTTTCTCTTGTAGGTATATCCTCCACCCATTTTGTGAAATAATCTATGGTTGTCAAAATCCATCTTTGTTGTCCACTTGAGTTTGGATTAATCTTGCCGATGAAGTTTGATCCCCATTGCTGAAACAATGTCTCATATTTGATTGGTTTTAGTGGGAGTGGCAACAACTTATTCTTTCCTCCAAAGATTTGACACTCTACACATGCTCAAACCAAGAAATTTACATCAGAAGATAAAGAGGGCTAGTAATACCAATCTCTAAGGATCTTGTATGCAATGGCTCTCCTAGCATGGTGACTCCCACACACACCCTTATGAAACTCAATTATTATGCCCTCAATTTCTTCTTCAGTGAGGCAACTTAGTAGGATTCCCCATGGATCCTTCCAAAACATGTTTCCCCCCAAAATTAAATACTTTACATCCTTAATATTGATAGACCCAACTCTATATTTATCCCATGATGGTGAGTAGATGGAATTTTGCAAGTAAAAAATGATGTCTTTATACCAATCAGACTGATAAAATTTGGCATCTACCTCTAAGGAGGCTTCTTGTGCTTCATACTCTTCAAAATATGTAGCTACAATGTTTGTGGACAATGCATTCAAGTCCAAAACTCTACAGTTAGATTGAACCAATAGTTTGGCTAATCCTTGTCCTTTTACTAGCTTTGTGGGTTTGATCTCCATGTCATACTCCTGAATCTTAGTAATCCATTTACCTCTTTTTCCCTCACTATCAAGCTATGTGAGAATGTCCTTTATAGTATTGGTAGGTACATAAGCCAATATCTTAGAGTGCAATATATAATATCTGAAAGCCTTTAACACTTTGATTAATGCATAACCCTTTTTTTCCATGCTACTATACTTTGGCTCAACATATCTCAAGGCTTTGCTGAAAAAGGCTATGGGATGCTCTTGATTTTCTTCATTCTTCTACGACAACACAACAACTATAGTCTGAATTGATGTGAAAGAAAAAATTGGAAACTCTTTATCATAATTTGGGTTGATAAGAACTGGAGCTTCTCCCAAGGATGTTTTGATATGTTGAAAGGATTCTTTAGCTTATGTTGTCTACTTGACCTCATGGTCCTTTTTTAAGATGTTGGTAATATGATTCACCATTTCAGAAAAATTGGGGACAAATCTTCTCATAAAGCATATTTTACCTAGGAAATCTTGTACCCCTTTCTTGTTCCTAGGTTGAGAAATTTGTTTGATTACCTCCACCCTTTTTGTATCTATCTTCACCCCTTCTTTGGATACTATATGGCCAAGAATATTTCCTTATTCCATAGAAAAATAATACTTCTTGGTGTTCAAGGACAACTCAAAATTCCTACACTCCACAAATTTTTTCCTTAAATGCTTGATGTGATCTTCATTTGTCATGGAGAAAATAGCCATGTCATCAAGGTATATGACAATGAACTTGTCTCTCTCACTCACAAAAGCAATGTACATTTCTCTTTGAAAATTTTATCCTGCATTTATCAGACCAAGTGGCATTTTGTCATGCATGAAAGTCCCCCATGGTGTTGTGAAGCCTATATTCTCTCCGTCATATAGGTGCATGGTCAGTCAGTTGTATCCTGAAAAACCATCCATCATGGATATCATGTTTTCCCCTACTACTTTATGCAGTCTATGATCCATCTTGGGAAGGGGGTAATTATGTTTTAATGATCATTTATTCAGGTTCCTGAAGTCCACAAATAGCCATATTTCCCCACTCTTCTTCCTTATTGAAACTAAATTAGCAACCCATTTAGAGTATCTTAAGGGAATAATAATCTGGGCATCTAATAAATTATTCACATCTTTCTCAATGGTAGGAAAAATAAGAGGATTAACTTGCCTGAGTTTCTTCCTAAAAATCTTAGTACCAATCTTGAGGGGTATTCGATGTTGGATGATATTGGTATCATAAGTTTTCAAGTCCCCGTATCTCCATGCAAATAAATCCATGTATTCTTTGAACAACTGCAAATACTCTGCCCTATGATCAACATGAATATTTTTGGACAGCTTAATATATTTAGGATAGTTTTCATTCATGATATTATATTCCTCTTTGTTATCATCTTTGGGGAGGACTGTTGGTTTGACAGTACATCATTTCTATCAAACAACTGCTCTAAAGGCACTAGTCCTTTGGGAATGAAGTTATTTTTAAGATGCAAGAATTTATTCTCAACCATGTAATTGATAAATTTAGGATCTCTTCATATTCCTCCCCAATATCTTGTTTGATGTCTTCTTCATCATCTGAATCAATATGAGTATTTGCAAACTCATCTATCACTTCCATGAATTTTTTATCTGTTGATCATCTTCAAAAACCTGTCAGTATTTGATATTATTAGGAATGGATGGTTTGTATCTCGTCTCAATATCATACTTAAATTGAGGGGTGGCTGATACTTTAAAGGTACTGGAAGCTACTGCTAAGGAATCAACTGGCATATTAAACTCTCTCAAAACAAAATAAATAGTGAAAACTACATAAAAATTATCAATCATATCCCATACCTGGTCTTTGTATTCCCTCATGCTTGGATGCCTTGTTTGATATGAACCTCTTACTTGTTGCACACCTAGCTATGAATCTCCAAATACCACCAACTTGGTAATTTGCATCTTTCTTGTTGCCTCCAGGCCTAAGATCAAGGCCTCATATCCAACTACGTTATTTGTGGCCTCAAACTCAAATTTGTAGGACAAATAAACTTCTTTTTTGGTAAGGGAGATGAGCACTACACCAACCCCAACTCCTTTTTTTGAGCATGCACCATCAAAAAAAAAAAACCATATACCATCCACTTCTTCCACAAGGCTTACAAGAGGATTTTCCAGCATTGGGGTTTTATTGTATTCTTCATTTACTGATACAATACAACATCCTAGATCTTCATCAACAACATAAATATATATAGGATGATTCACAGTGTTGTTTTGATCACTGACCACATAAGAAAACTTTGTGTCTTGGTACAACCTTCTAAGCTCTCCTCCAAAACTTGGTACAGTGGCATAATTCATATACATCTGCATAGTGCCTCCCAATTTTCATTTCCAAGTTCTACACAATAGCATGTCATAATTTGATGGTACATCATCCACCACCACGTCCATCATAATACTCTTTCCATGCAGTTGGCCTAGGGTGACAACCATGTCTTTGATCATCCTATAACACTTAAATTTCCTGGCATCAAATGAATAAAGGTCATGGTATGGCCTAGTTATTTCCAACCCCAAATTTTCCATGACTACTTTAGCCATAATATTGTGTGATTCTACAGAATCAAGCATACAATTGTGCAACATCTTATCGTGAATATTCAAGGTCACATAGAAGGGTGCCACATATTCCTCTTTGTCATCTATATGAGGACCAAAAACTATGGTATGGGACTCATCTTGTACATTCAAAGTATCATGAGGATTTTTTGATCCCTTCCCCTGCATCATTTTCTCAACCTATTTATGGTATGAGGGTTTTTTATCCATCTCCACCAAAGGAACAAGAATATTGATATTGGACACCTCACGCTTGATATTTAAAGTTGAAACTAATTCCTCAAATTCTTTAGTTTCTTTTTTCCTTTTTTATAGGCTCCAAAATTTCATCTACCCTAGGGATATCTAGAACTTCCTTAGCTTTCTCTTTGGCCAGCTTTGGACCAAATTTCTTAGCCTGAGGTTGAATGTCTACAACAAATGCTTTCTGTCAAGGCCTAAGATCATACTTCTTATGCATATCACCTTGTAGTTCATCAACAAAAATTATGTATTGAACCGAGGTTAAATCTCCTTTGTTGTGTTGATAATTAAACACAAATTTCTTAGGATTTAGTGACCCTTCATAGTCATCTTTAGTTAGATGTATGGAATCATTCTCATATTGAATTAGGTGTATTTGTTCTATGTATTCATCATATCCCTCATCCACTACTTCTTCAAGAAAGTTGTTATCATTGTTGTTTTTTACAGGGGGCTAAGGGGGTTGTTCTTCATTTCTCCTCTCCCTTCTCATGAGTTGTGGATTAGGAGGTGCTTTGAATTGATTAGGGTTAACATTCCTTATACCTCCCTCTTGGGGGGATCTGTTTTCATTTTATCCTTTATCTCAAATATGGGAATTTTTCTTGTCAAATTTATGATTAGTCTAGACATCTCATCCATATTTACTTCTTGGGGTTCTCTATTCAGATCATAAGTACCACAATTTTCCTTGACCTTTTTATTTTCTTCCTAATATTTTTTTTGATTCATCTTTCCCAATGCAATCATAATCCCTTATATGTCTATTTCATCCTCTTGCATTACTAACAGGGTCAGGGATCTTCTTTCACTTAAGGTCATGGAAAAATCAACATCAAATTCCCCAATGTATGTCACTTTGGTTGTTGGTTGTGATAACTTTATATCTACAAGAATATTTTTATAGAGCTTATTAAACCTCCTGTTGAACTCATCAACAGTTTCATTGACTCTTTTCTTGAGTGAGACAAATTCATTCAAGTAGTATAGGTTGTCCCTTTTCTCACCCCATTTCCTCATAAAGGCAACTTCTAGTGATGGCCAACTATCAATTGAGGCAACAGGCAGTTATCTGAACCATTTTATAACATCTCCCCCTAGAGTTTGGAAAAATAGCCTCATGAATACATCATCGTTCTCTACAAACTAGTTGGCTATAAAGTCTCGTAAAGCACTCATATTCTCTTCAGCTAAATGGGTTTTATCCCCATCAAATTTTGGAAAATATTTCATGTAATTCTCAGGGAGGTCATGGGTGATTTGGGGCAGATTTAATGGGTAAAATAAGGAAGTGACCCAAGTATTTATAGGGGGTGGGGGAGGTTGATTTACACCAGGTATTCCTCCACCTAAGCCATCCATAAGATTTTGCAGAATGATGTTATGGGCTTCAAAAGACAAAGAAGGATCAATGGGAGGAACTGACTTCTTGATTAAATTTTAGAGGAGAATTTTGGAGATCTATTAATGGTTCTGGAGGAAATTTAGAAACAGAAAGTGAATCTTAAGGTATATCAGTAGGATATACAGATTAAACATTTTGATGAACAACATAAGGAAATATTTAAAGATAAGGGTTACCTGAGAAAAATAATGTTGGACACTCTTCGATATTCCTCCAGATCACGATTTTTTCTAGATCTGAATATATCGAAACCTGATCAACATCAAGGTGGATTCTGATGTGTCTTTTGGCAGAGGCTATATTGTCCTTATGTGGAGTCACCAGGTGAAAAATTAACATCCAAGTACCTGAGGCTTGTTACCGTCAAGTCTCAAAGTCTACAATGTCGTATCCCCAGGGAATATTTCTTAAACTTACATACCCAACAATGATGCCATTTTGGATGGTATCCATCAAGATGTTCTGGGTTGTTATTGGAACGATGTCAAGGCACCCAAGTGATCAAGACTCAAGATGAATATTAAGGCCATATTTGTAGTAAAATAGTTGGGCAATATTTGGGATGTTTTTCCCTCTTTCTTTCTCTTTCTTTTGAAATTATAGGACCTCAAACAATTCTCAGTTCATATGAAAAATGCTCTCAACTATCAGAGGAATTTTTACATGAGTATTTCATAAAATCGATATTGAAAGAAGGATGAAATGGTGGATTGTAGAAAAAATAAATAAACATACATGGCACTATTAAGAATGAATATTGTAGCCTATGGAAGGAATAGTGTGCTAAGCAATTAAGAATTCAACATCTCTAACAGATGCATAAAGATCAATAAAAACTTTCTTCAAATAGTTAATATCTTCACACATTCAAACACATCGGTGTACACTATGTATATCATTTAAATGCACAAATAAAATGGCAAGAACTGGTCATACATTCAGAGGAAATAAATTTTGTGTCATTACCAAACATCATACAATAACATTGAATATGGTGAACGGCTTGTCGCTTGAGATTTTATAAATAATATATGATACAAAAAAATCAAGTGTGGAAGGAGATGATTTACAAGTACATAAATACTATAAGAAAGGAATTACATACTAAAACTTAAACGCAAGGGATGAATCTATATTGCATGTTGCATTTATCAATTGATTATGCTCAAGGTATTTGGTTAAACAACTCTGGTTGTAAGAAACTCTTCAATTCCCCAAAGTGTTGACCTGGACAATGGGTTCATGTGTTCTCTTATATGCCTATCTATCATGCCCTAAACTAATTTTTGAACCACTTCCAACTTCTTGAAACCATTTCCTTCTTCTTGATTCTTGGATGGTCTCTCCTTGGTAAAAATTTCACCAATTAATTTTACCTGAATGAAATTTTATTATAGATCAAGATCATGGGGCAGTTGGAGATTTACCAACAAAAATATCCATCGATATCTACCTTGTAAAAATCACTTCAATCATTTCATATCAATCTCGACCATTGATCTCTTACATGTAGACATGTTTCATGGGACTACTCGTAATCCATTTGAACAATCAAGGTCTGCAAAGGCATAAAACTCAGCAGTCATTGGATCATTCTCGAGGAGATATCTCGATCGTTGATATGTGACTTTTTAGGCCCCATGGCTTATTTATAGATCGATCAATCTTGATCATTGATTTTAAAGAAAGAGTGTTCTTTTATCTGGACCGTTGATCGATTCCACTTGCAAGAGGTCTAGGGGTAGATCTGGGTTGTTGATCGGTCCCCCTTAGAAAAGGTTTGAGAGTAGATCTGGACTGTTAATCAGTCATGTCCATCATAGTGGTCAAGGTCTTGGATTCAATAGGACTCTGACAAGGGAAATCCTGAGATTGCATCTCGATCGTTGATTGGAGGGAGTGGAGATGAACTAGGAGTCATCGATCTAGCCACAACCAAAAGAAATATTTGGGTAAGGTAAAGATATCGTGCTAACATCATCCTGGACACATGGTGTGTTTCTATTGGACCAAAATGATGTTGATGTTGCAGAAAGGTAGGACACATGTCACCTAGATTTGATATGCGTTTAGGTTCCTTTGGTAGTTTGCATGTGTCCACATGGAAACTTCAGATTGGTTTGAAAGGTTCCCTGCTAGCAGGTTGACATGAGATCTGGACCGTTTATCAGTACCACATGAAAATAGGTCTAAGTAAATATGGACTATCCATTATAGGTGCCCTTCGGAGTGCTAAGGGATCAGGTTCAAAATAGGATCCAAATAAGAAAGTATGGGGACCATTGATTTATCAAAGGAACTAGAAATGCACAAGATCCATGGATATGGCTCAACCATGAACCCAAAATAGGATAAGGAAAATCATCGTCATGTTGACATCACCCTTGACACATGGAAATTTTATATTTTCCCATGGTGGTACTGACATGGTAGGGAGGAAAAGACAGGTGTCACCTGGATTTAGGATTTTTACCTATGTATGTGGAGGGTTCCACATGTCCACATGGAATCCTCTGGTTAGCTTTGAAAATGCTTCGGTGGTGGGCTGACACGAAAACTGACTAGGAGTCTTTGATACCTGAGAGAAGATATGGATCGTTGATCTATCTCACTTGAAATAGGTTCAAGTAGATCTAGACTGTCCATTGGAGGTGCCTCTTCAGAGTGTTGCAGAATTTGTTTCAAATGGGACTCTAAAAAGAGGATTATGAAGTAAATATTGATCATCGATCTGGATATTCATAGAGAGTTTTGAAAATGCATGAGAGGCATCAATTTGGTCGTGATTGAAAGAAAAATTCTGCCAAGGCAAAGATGGTTAGGCTGACATCACCCTAGACACATGGCACATTTTCACTTTCCCATGTTGGTGCTAATGTGGCAAAGGTGCATGACACGTGTCACCGTAATTTGATATTTGTATGTATACATGTGGTGGGTTCCACATGTTCACATGGCAACTCTGAATTGGTTCTGACAGTTCCCCATTGGCACACCTAGTTTTCATCTCTTCTACATTTCTTCGATGATGACATCATCATTGGTGCTATGAAAAATTGCGTTGGAGGCGTTTCTTTGCGTTTTACCGATGATGATATTCATGTTGATCTTTGTCATTAATATTTTGTTGATGTGAGGTGATCCATTGATCTATCGCCAGAATAGGGGAAACCATTTATCTTTCACCGATATAAGAAGATTTGTCGATCTGGGCTTGACCAAAAGCTACAAATGGCTAAGGCATGAATAACATTATGATGATGTCACCTTGAACATGTGGTGTTTTCTCAATGGTCCGCGTTGAGGTGCTAACGTAGAATCCATGCAGGACATGTGTCACCTAGATTTGACATATTCACCTGTGCATCTGATGGAATTCCCCTATCCACATGGTAGGTGGTGATTGGCTCTAGCAGTGCCCCGTTGGCATGTCGATTTGTCATCTCATCATCTTCTTATCTTTGGTCATTTACGACGACGTCATTGTCGGCACTTTGTAACTTGAGCTAAGGGGGGAAATTCCAATGGATTTTTCCAACTTCGACATCGTGGGCCCCTTCAATATTTTTCCAACTTCGACATCGTGGGCCCCTTCAATATTTAATCAAATCCACATGTCAGTCATTGATTTCTCTTTCCTGCATCCGTCCGATTTGTCGAGGTCCTAAAATGTCGGTGCTTGGTTCTTAGGTCGCGGTCTCATTATAAGATCCTAGGCTATTAGTGCTTAAGTTCTTTCAGAATGTGACAAGCCCTTATGGATTGTGACGTGCCCCTTTTAGACTGCAGCAAACCTATTTTGGACTATGACAAGCCTCTTTTGGACTATGACAAGCCTCTTTGGACTACACCAAGCCCCGAGAGCTTAATTGTTTCCTTATGCACTAAGGGCATGGATTTTCTTACTATTTCTTAAATTTTCCTTAGGAAAATTTGACAGTGAGCTACGTAAAAGATTTTGAAACTTGATTTTTTTCCTTCAAATTACTAGATCCCAACCTTATAACCTCCATAAATTGTCATACCAGGTCAGGAAAAAATATGGTACTACCATAGAAATTATAAAATATTTCCAAGAAATTAATCTATTCACGCATTGACAATCGTAAGAGGGACTCATTTAGTTAACAATAAAGAGTTTTACAGACTCATGTTATAAATATTACATTGAGATTTACAAAAAATTCATTACAATGAAATAAAGTCAAATTTATCATTTAAACTCCAATGAGGTCTATGCTACCTTTAATCAAAGAAATTCAATTACCAAACTAAAAGGAATGAATAAAATAAATGGCAGAGACAAGGATCGATCCACACACACACACACACACACACACTTGCATATAAAACTTATATTAGCATCTCAAACACTGTAACACTAAATCTGGAATCTTGAATGACACAACCCTGTACTTCAGAATCAATAAAGTTACTTCAAATTGTGAGTGAAAAAGGTAATGCAATTATAAAGAAAAATTGCATTGTAATTGTTCAAGCTATGCTTGTATCATCACTCAATTGAACTAAGAAACATAGATGCTATCTACACAAACACATTTATAAACTAAAACGAAATTATATAGAAACAAAGTTATGCTTCTCATGTATTCAAACTGTGAAATTGAAATGGTTGCAGGATTGTGTTAATAACACAATTCCAATTTAAGCAAATTATCTTAATGAGATGATATATTGAACATGATTAGATGATAAACAAACATGAAATTAATTACACAAAATAAACAAGAGTAGAATTAAATCAGAGGAAATATCATAAACACGCTTACAATCCTACACTAATTTCATAGAGAAATGATGGCCAAATTGGTGGGCCCTCCCAATCGACGTCCCGTTGCTAAAACGACTATAAAACTAAATCAAATGGATACACGAACTGATCTTCAAAACACCAACATTTTAATTGAGCAATATCAATGATACAAATCGATACAAGAACTATCATTCTAAACGTATGAGTTCTAATGGACCACATATCTATCTCAAGCTACATATGCTTACATTACATTTCTCAAACCATAATTTTAAATACAATATTGTTTCCAAGTATACACAGATTGACCCTGATCATATCCTTGTTTTCATGCATTGGGCATATCAAATACATGGAGGAATTTGCAACATGCGATATAATTAAACCTGGAGGTGAAAATATAACCTTGAATTCGCTCATAAAATATTCTCATGACATGAAATGCATGAAAATATCTTCCATTTTCGACCTTAATCCAATTTGTTGTTGGCACGTTGATTTAGAGAAGAGGGTTGACCATGATGTTTGACTATGGGTGGCACTTTCCCTTCTCATTCTATAACTGATGTGAGGATCCTAGAATCATATTGAAGATAATAAAGAGAGAACCTATGTCTTGGTTTCCATTCTAGAAACTTGGAAGTATGACGAACCATGATGAGAGTTACAAAACCTCTATATTTAAAGGACTTGAACTTAGCCAACCATTATTAGTAACAAAACAGTATTTTAATCATTCTAATTCATTAAAAATGATGTGAAAGCATTAATAAACTAACAAAATTACCTTATGATCCTTTGAATGACCTTTATAGCAAAAAGAGTGATAATTATGGTGAAAAGAGTGTTTTTTATGGGTCAAAAATGGGTTACTGGCAGTGAAAATGGCGTCAATTTGGAGTCCCAACACACATCTTGGTGGGGAAAACAAAAAATGATTAAGAAGAAAAACATAGTTGGGAGGACAGTTCGACTTCCAAGAAACTTGAGGAGAAAATGAAAATGAGAAGAGGGTTGGTGGTTTCACATAGAATGGAGACATAGAAGAGAGGAAATAAAAGAAGGGATGTCTACAAAAAAATAGAGCAGAGAAAAGGATGTCAGTTTTTGGGTTCACAATGTGGAACAGTGAACACACCCAATCATTGAATCAACATGAAAACTATGCCAACTTATTTGGTAATGTAATGAGACTATAAAAGATAAATTAAGTCTTCTTAATAAATAATCTTGAGTCCATGTTTTAATGGTGTTGTCTCTTGTTTCCTTTTCTTATCACTGTAATTTCTCCTAGAATTCTTAATTGTTAATTTTCTTTAACATTGTTAGTTGTTAGATATGCACTTTGTGGGAAGAAAATTGGTTTTGTAGTTGGTTGAGTATAGGATTGAGGGTGACTCCATAAATAAGAGTTGAAGCTTGTGTCCAATAGGAGAAAAGAAAAAATCATATTTTAGTAAAATATGAAGAGAGAACATCATTGTCTAAGTAAAAAAATGAACAAGATGTTGATGTCATTGTTGGACCCTTCGTTTTGGGAGAAGACTCAATTTGGCGGAAATAACACAATTTTGAGGCAGTTAGAGTGGATTGTGGAACAACAAAACACACCAACAGAGGATCCGAGTAGCAGAAAGTGATAGCTCGGAGTGCCAAAAAGGAATGCAGTTTTCCGCCAGTTGGAAGGAAAAGAAAAAAGCACTAGAGCCTTCTAGCGAAAACCAAGAAGATGCAGACTTAAGAAGTTGTAATGAATGAATCAAGAAGTCTTGCAGAAAGTTATAAGATAAAGACTTATGAAACATGACAAGGATAATGTTGTTGTGAATGCTTATACAAATGTTGTGAATTTTTAATTGTAGAACCTTGAGTTATATAAAGCCTAGGTTTTGTATTGAGAGTTGTATTTGTAATGTGTTGAGCCTTAACTATGTTTTCCAAGGTTGTGATCAAACCAGTCATGAAATGTAGTTATAGATATTTTGATCATCTGGGATCTAACTATTGTATATTTTCCTTTGATATTTGAGTAATGAATATATGAGATATGTTAATTGGGCCCTAAAAATTTGTGTAATTGTGTGAGAATTCTTAGATCTTCATCTGTGTAACTGTTATCATTGTTTTTGTTTTTTTACTTGTTCAGTTAATGCTTAGGAATACTCTCACCAAAGGAATTTTTCCACAGGTTATGGATTTCAATCTTTCATTTTGGTTATGATGTCTGCATATAATCTTTTACATTCATCTGCTTAGGTTTGGTTTCGTTGTGTTCTTCCCACCATTGCATTATCTTCGACCGCGCTCCATTTCACATATGTCTCGGCAACGCTTCAGGTGATACCTTCTTCCCTTGTGTAAGGTTGAATATACGAGCGCTCTAGAATACATTGGTGCCTTTGTTGGAAAACTATGAGAGGGGCGAGTGATTCACGTGAAGGGTTCATGATTTACGAAGTTCTTGAAATATGGGGGGTCATCGTCATCGTGAGAAAAGTGTTAGAGATGAATGTGCTCTAAGAAGGGTTGTTATGATTGAAAATAATTGGTGACAATATATGATAAAGTCAATGAAGAGGTCATATCATTCACAGAAGATGATTGACCTCGAGAGTATCCATAGGAAATAACTAGAGAAGTTGTGGGAGTTGCAGATACGTAGAAGATTGGTCGGATGTTGGTTGAAGGAAAGATTTCGGGAGAAAGATGAAATTTTTTAAGGAAGCAGATGAGCAAGAGTTAGGATAGATGAGGGAGTTAGGATCAATGCCAATTCAGGAGACCAATAATTATTCATAACCATTTAAGGAGCAGGGATGATTTTAAGGATGGATATTTGTTTTAAAAAGTAGAAACCTTGGTGAATCTTACTAATCCTCCATATTCCAACTATAAATGTTTGGCGATATTTTTGTAAAAATATTCAAATTTATAAGCATTTTATATAGATTTTACAAAATTTTGGCGATTTTTAAGGTAAAACAATTTTATCCTATAGAATTTAGGCAAATCATTTTTAAAATAGCAAATCTCATTTTTGGAAAAACCATGGAAAATTAGCCCATGAGCGAAATTTAGCCCCTAAAATCATCCATGTTAAGGAGCTACAAGAGTATTAGGCCTTGCTACACCGGAAGATGTTGAGTCTCGTCAATAAAATAGTACAGTGTCGCATAGCTCCGCGAGCCCCTTGGCGAAATCATTCCATTCCAAAAGAAAAGGAACCAGCCTTGGATCAACCCCACCCTCAGCGCCTTCTATAAATCTGGTAAATTATACATTGAATCTTGCAGTAACTTCTATTATTTATCATAGTTATAATACAATAGGTTCTAATTATAGTAGTAGCAGAAGTGGAGCAAGTTCTTCAGCTCTAACACATCCAGGACCATTAGGATTTATATTGATAGGCTCCTTGAGTTCTCCGATGGGAACTAAACATGTAGGCTCACTCACCCGATACCCGAAATTTTGAGGTAAAGGGGATGAGGATGTATAACAACACTGGTTCTTATGTGAGGATATATGGAGGTCTCGCAAAACTTTATATTCTAATAAACTAGTCAAATTCCAGAACACATTGGGAGGTAGAGCATTAAAATGGTACATGAAGTCCATCGAGCTAGAGAATCCTCAAGGGAATCCCCCAAGAAATCCCTTTAATCTTGCTCAGGCCAAACATATATTTATTGCATAGTTTATCCTACCTCAATATGAATAGTAGGCCCTCTCTAAGTTGTGGGAGATCAAGCAGCAATACGGGGAGTCTTCTTGGGAGAACAACCAATGATTCAAGGATGCAATTGGGAAGCTAGAAAATCCAATTCATAAGAATCATCAACATGAATGGTTCATTCAGAGGCTCTTTCCTTTGATTCAGATTCCGCTAACTCAACAAAGACTTGCCACTTTGGGAAAAGAATTAGAACAGACCATGAAAATTGAAGCAATGAAAGGCTACCCCGAGAGCTTGCGCATGATGCAACCTGTCGAGGATAATAATCTTGCACAACTTCAAAGCCATATTTTCATGCTGACTGATAAAATTTAGCAGTTGAGCCTACTTAAAGGAGGTTGACCACATTTCGGGTGCATTGGTTGTTACATCGAAGGTCATACGGTGAAAAAGTGTCCAAGATCGTGGGGTGGAGGATCTATGAGACACCCTATGCCTCCAGCACCAGTTCGACCATCAGGTAGTGTTGCATAAGTTGTGACTGCAACACCATTCCATGCACCTGTGCAATTCCAAGCCTTCCCAACTCCACAAGGGGGTCAACCCAATGAGTATTGTGAGATTTGTAGACACCATGGACATTATTCGATACATTGCCCCATCTTACAAAAATATACATATGTCCCAAATATGGTGTACTACAAATCTTGTCGGTCAACTACCCATACTGCCAAGCAATGTCATGATTTAGATTCTCTTACGGATATACTAGACTTCTCTTCCTTCGGGATTGATGAAGCCCCTCAATGGTTTGGAGGAGGTCACAAAGGTGGAGGATATTTCAGAGGAGGAAGAGCTAGTGGCAGAGGACCCACTCATTGCTACAACTGTGACGAACAGGGACACCTTGCAAGAGATTTCCCACATCCAAGGAGACCATGGTGTGCACACTACCAAAACAATACACATACTACTGAGAAATTTGTTGATCTGATCACACATTGGGAATATTGAGCAAGATAAACGAGAGTCAATTTGTTAAACTCGGAACCTAGGCCAATTGTGGAAGAGAGGCAGTCCAACATTCATGTTATAGAAGGGGAGGCACAAAGATCGTTGTCAATGATGATCATCTTAATTGAGCTCATATCCAAAAGGTAATGTCTAAACCCACATATGATCTTGTACAACAAAAGGAATTTTTTCATAATGCGGTAGAATTTTTCTACCAGATGTTTAATTCCCTGATACCAAAAATTGGGAATCCAAGCTATACCCTTCCCCATCAAGTTGTATAAAAATTGGTCCCATCTAAGGGCCCATCGTATGAGTCAAATAAGAAGTAGTGTACCATAATTTGTATGGTACAACTCTTTTTTGGTATCCTAAATGATGAAAACCTTACTCAAAAGTTACAGAACACAATTGGAATAACTTTGGGAGTTGAGAGAAACATAGAGGGATCTATAGTTGTTAATTTTCCAGAGAGAAATGCAGGTCGAATACAAGGACAAAAGAAGAGGTTGGGAAGCGAGTTCAAATTAAAATCCCATATTGATGGTTATGAAATTAACAATGCCATGTTGGATTTGGGCTCAGATGTTAATATCCTAACAAATAAAATGTGGGAAGCTATGGGAAAACCCATGTTGGTCTATTCCCCAATTCATTTGTGCATGGAAAACTAGTATTGTATTTATCTAGTAGGGAGACTGGAAAACGTAGAAGTAGATCTAACCAGATTCAAGACTATTGCGGAATTTGAGGTCATTGAGATCATGGGGGACAAAGATCCATATCCATCCTTTCTTAGAATTGATTGGGAATATGACAATTATGTTGTGATCGACATGAAGAAGGAATCCATGACCTTCGAAGTGGATGGTATGAAAGTAGTTCAACCTTTAGATCCGTACCTAGGGCCATGATACACTGAACCCTTAGAAGATAAAATAGAACTTGATGTCTTGAATCATATGTATATTGTGACTAAAGGAAACCATGCAGACTAAATTAATCCTACGGTGGATGGTTTAGTCATTTGGAAAAGTATTCAGTTTGTTGGGGAAGGCTCAGAGGTAGCTTTCAAAAAATGGTAGTAGGGACGATACAAAAATTTCTCAAGAAGATGCGCCACTATTCGAGCATCTAGGTGGATTGAAATTGAACTCAATGACCATACAATATATGATGGTATCTTAGATTTACACACTTTTTGGGTCAAAATGGAAGAAAAATATGGGGTGGAACAGAGGATTTCAACACTTGATATCATTTTTCAATCCTCCCCGACTCATTGGTTGGACACCCACAAAAGTAACTTGCCTTCGTGGGAGGATATCAAGCTTTCCCTACAACATCGATTTATCCCTCCTTCCTAAGTTAGTCAAGACAATCGAGACCAAAAATTGAAAACACCCATTCTTACCCTCGACACATATGATAGAGTATGGACATTACTACAACTACCCCAAGGTTTTTGGGTACACTAGTTTGTTCACTCACTAGAACCAATCCCCACATCCTGGTATATACATGAAGAAACCAGAAGGCAAACCCATTGCAGGGATGTCCTTCAATGCCAATTTTTCCAGGATTTCTCTTTTACAGGTAAGCCCCCTGAACTCACTTTAGCATTGCAACAAATTCAAATCTTGTTATTCATAAATAAGTTCAAACCCACACATCCCCCTATAGTTTTCTCTGCGCATAAATACTAGCTCTGGTCTAGATTTCACCCATCTCTTGAGCCAACAAAGAATGTCATTACACCAATACCTATTTACTATATTAAGGTTGATACCACCCCAGATGATTGTGAATATTTAGAATACCTTAATCACTTGTCCTTTAAATAATCTCAAGGCACTAGGACTATTCAGGATACCATTTCACCTAAAGCTAGTAGTTCCTACACTAACCCTTTGAATTTGTGCAAGGTCAATATAGGCAATACAGAGCATCCCAAGATAGCCTATATAGGGAATTATTGGGACGAACAGACCATTACTGAAATTCAATCCCTATTGAGGGAATATGAGGACCTATTCCTCACCAACATCTTGGAGCTAAAGGGAATTAAGGGCGATCTAGGAGAAATGAAAATTGAACTGAAGTGTAACATGAAACCTATTAAGCACTGACCATACCGTATGAACCCTAGAGTCAAAGAAAAAGTCAAGAAAGAGATCGATCGCATGCTTGTAGATGGGTTGATATTCCCAGTGGATGAGGTTGAGTGGAACAACCCTATTTTCATTTAGAGTAAAAAGGGTACAGAGGATATCAAGGTTTGTGTTGATTATCAAAGATTGAACTATGCCTATGTTCATGACCCATTTTTTACTCCTTTCAGTGACAAAGTTTTATATCAGGTCATGGGCAGAGAAGCATATTCATTTACTGATGGATTTTCTGGATATCACGAGGCAAGGATTGCAGAAGTGGATAAGAAGAAAACTACCTTCACAACAGAGTGGGGGTCACTTTCTTACAATGTCATGTCATTTGGGCTCGAGAATGCCCCAACATTGTTTTGTCATATCGTGATTTCCACCTTCTTTGATTTCATCCATAAATTTCTTGAATTCTATTTGGATGATTGGATGGTATATGGTCTACTCAAAGAGCATATTTGTCTCTTGCGTCTAATATCGGATCAATGTCGCCAGTTGCAGATTTCCCTGAACTTGAAAAAGTGTATATTCTGTGTACCCTTCGAGAATATGCTTGGACATATCATGTGCATAGAAGGAGTGCTCATTGATCCTACAAAAGCTGTGGTCATTCTCAATATGCCTCCTCCTACCTCTGTCAAGTAGTTGCGAACTACCCTGGGACATATTGGATATTACCATTGGTTTATCAGGGGCTACGTGAGTATCACACCATCGTTGGAACAATTACTTAAGAAATTTGAAGGATTTCACTAGAATTTAGTCTGCGATAGAAAATTTGACACCTTGAAAGAAAAATTGAGTGCAACCCCGATTCTGGTTTTCCCCAATTGGAGCATGGATTTCCATGTGCATATCAATTCCTACAACATTGTGCTAGGTGTTATCCTTGTGCAACCATGCAAAAGAAATATCAACCATCCCATCTATTTTTTCAATCGAAAATTATCTTAGGTCAAACACAACTACAACACAATAGAAAGGGAAGGTTTGGCCATGGTATATTCTTTACAAAAATTCTGACATTGTTTGTTAGGTTGTCACTTTAAGTTTTTCACTGATCATTCTGCTTTAAAATATCTTGTTAAAAAACATGCCTTATAAGGAATAATTTGTAGATGGTTGTTATTATTTCAGGAATTTTCCTTTGAAGTTATCGTCAATCCTGTAAATTTGAATGTTGGGAACAATCACCTCTATCAGTTAAAGTCCAAAAGGAGTGGTGTATCCCTCGATGATAAAATTCCTGATGCAGATTTGTTCTGCATTGAAGATATTTCGAACTATTTGTCAAACATTGTAGTATTCCTCATGACCAGTAAAACACCTGAGGGATATTCTACAACTTATAAAAGACACTTAGTCATCATGGAAACATATTATCAACTTATCGCAGGAAATTTGTACAAGATGGGTTTGGACAGTATCCCGAGGAAATGCGTTTTGGATCATGAGAGACCAATTATCTTATGGGACTGCCACGATGGATTTGTAGGTGGACAAGTTGGTGGTAAAGCTACTGCATAGAATATATTACAGGTTGGGTTATGGTGGCCTACATTTTTTAAGGATGCCAAAGAATATGCCATAGCATGTGATTTTTTTCAAAGAGTAGGTAATCCCTCCTGGAGAGATGAACTAACTTTACACCCTGTCAGAGCTTTGCAAGCATTCGAAAAGTGGGTTGTTGATTTCATTGAGACCATAAAACCACCGGATCAACATTCCAATTCTGGGTACCTAATTACCACAACAGATTATCTTACGCAATGGAACGAAGCTACACCAATATGATATTGTTATGGTGATACCACAACCAGATTTATTTTTGAAAATATAATTGCTCGATTTGGTTTCCCTTAGAGTCTAACCAATGATCAAGGTGCGCATTTCATAAATTGAACTATAGCTACCCTCACCTATGAATTTATGATTCATCACCACAAGAGCATCCCTTACCATCTGCAAGCTAACATGATAGTGGAAGCATTCAACAAGATTCTAGAAAATGGATTGACCAAGGTATGTTGTGCAAACCATGAAGATTGGGACGAAAGAGTTCCAACGGTACTTTGGTCCTATCAGATCACCACAAATAAATTACACAAGTATACCCCTTTCCAATTAGTCTATGGATGAGAGTTCATGGTACCAACTAAATTTATATCACCAATTCTATTTGTTGTGCAAGCTACCAAGATGACTGATGATGAATCCATCACAACCAGAATTATGGAATTGATGCAGTTGGATGAAGCCATATTTTTAACATACTTTATTCATACTATCAAAAAATCATGACAGAAGGCCTAGCAAGATTGACATATCAAGCATAAGTATTTTGCGTAGGGAGACAAAGTCTTGATGTATGACAGTAAGTATCAGAAGCATCCTGGTAAGTTACAAATGCACTGGCTTGGACTGTTTATTGTTGCAGAGATACAATAATCTGGAGAAGTCAGACATGCACAACTCAATGGTATCCTTTATCCTGGTTGGGTGAATGACGCACGCCTAAAACCCTACATATGTTCTCCATAAGAATTGTCGTGCAACCCTATTGTGTCAGGAGTGGCTTTCCTAGGTAGGATTTCCCTTTGTATTGCAAGTTTCTTTTCTGTCAAGAATATGATGACACATAAATTCGATTACGTGTTCTCAAGTATAGTTTTCCAGTCCTAATCATCCACCCTGGATATTCACTTTGTGGTCGGGGAGCTTGTCATCATGTTATTTCATAGCTAATGTCACCCATGTTTATGTTTTGTGTCCATATTCTATCACATGGGTTGTTACATCTGTTTGTACTTTATGTTGACTAGGAAGCCACTTGTCATCCTAACCATATTCAATGTTCATAACAGTCTGTCCTTTTCCTATCCTCCACTAATATAACCTTTCCCAAATTAATTGGACCTCCCACCACCATTTCATCAGTTATGTCTTTAAAACAAACGTCCCATTGCAAATCTTGGCTTAATTAGGGGATTTTTATCCATATCGATGTCGATTTTATAGATCTATTGTAGTTAATGGATGGTCACCATCTCACCTCCCAAGTTTTTCCTATAAACTTACCTCTCTTCGACGTACCAACTCGTTTGGTATTCCCATCCTCCTGTTTTTTATTTCATCCTGGAGTCTCTTCAGCACCCTGAGAGCCTGTGTCTATGCCCCTCCCCTCTTGTGTGATTTGTTTATCACCACTGAACCATCCCTATGGTTCACATAGTTTTTCGGGGAGCTCTCCCCAAGCCCATTATTCCTTCAGAATTTATTGACCCACACGTTGTTGTTCAGGGTGATTTGTATGGAAAGGTCGAACAAACCAGGTAGATCGACCTTGATTTTACCAATGTTGTCGAACATCCAAACATTGCCATTCATTCATACATGGATTGTGTCCCCTAGCTGAATGGGAATTTTCAATGGAAGTGGAGACCATAGTTTTCACCGTTGCAGGATTCTACGCTAATATGTCTTCATGACTTACCCATTTTCGACACTACTGGTGAAGTTTCCCACTGCATGAAGTTCCTAATCAGCAGAGTACATACATGTGCTTTATGGCTCGAGCAAGATTACCCAATCCATGTGGAGGATATCCATAATCTTACGAGCATGTCTATGAAAGGTCAATATGTTACAGATGGATTTTAGGGCTCAGGGAAACACGGCAGGAAGAAGGGAGAGTTGAGCCTCTATGACAAGTATGGCACAGAGCAAGGAGGTTGAGGTGTCCAAATCAACTTAATCTAGGATATCCTTTTTCGGCTGGCCTACTACCTGATTGTCGACAAGGTGATGCGAAGCTACACCAGGAATGAATGTACACTTGATGTAATCGCCATAGTCTAATTCAATAAGAATGGTGCACCAATGACTTGGTGTAAGTACCTCCTAAACGAACTACTTCAAGCATGCACAAATGCAAATGAAAAGTCAATATATTTCTTTATGGGTATATATTGGTTTCCTTGGATATGTGGAAATGGAAACCTCCCTCAAGCCACAGTATTTCTCTGTCATCCAACGACTTCCTTGCCATGTTGTTGGAACCATGGCACTGCCACACAAATCAAAGCAACCCAGATGAACACATTGTTGCTTTCTCGCAATGGTACAGTGCACTCATCACCGCCACATAGTGACCACACATCCCACAAAACCTACTCAGATGACACACACACAATATTTGGTTCTAGATGACCCGTGAATATACCTTGCTTCGCCCTCTAGCAGCCGACCCTACTCTCTTCCACATGAACTTTCTTCCTTCCTATCTAGACGAGGAATTTTTCCATAAAGACGTTACAGATTGGCCAAGAAATTTTTTCGAGAAGAAGAAATTGGGTGTCTCTTATACGATGTATGTTATGGCACAGTGATCCACTCTAGCACAACTTTCGAAAGTCGGGACCAGTTCTACGAAAAGGGCCCACTCCGCTCCTAGCTCCCAGGAAGGGGATGATGATGAAGAAGAGGAGGCGTTACCTAGCGGGATCCTCACAAATCCCTTTACCAATATCCCAGATGATTCCCAGATTACTGGTAAGCAATGGAAGGAGGTTATGACTTATGTTTTTCTTGTGAAGCAGTTTTGAACCGGTCCCTCTTCTAGTTCCCTAGATAATCCTACACCCAATGCAATAATCACCATGAACATTCCATTATCATCCATCCCCATACCAACCTTTACTACTTCTACCCTTCCCCATTACGCCACACCCCTCCCACCCAACATCCCAATTGTCCATATCAGTGATGACCCCCCCAAATCCCCTCAATCAACCCCCATCACTGAAGAGTCCCATCCTGGGATTTCTGCCACTGACCAGTGGTCCACTCCTACAAACATGGACACCGACACCCTCTCTACCAATCCCATGACCATCCCACTCCCCTCCACCTTTCCCCCAAATCCCCAAGGTCACATCCCTTCCCCCACCCCCTCCCACATAGTCCCCCTGCCTAACCCAAACACAGTTTTAGATACAAATGTGCCAATGGTTCATGGTATGCTTCCGCAAGATACCCTCGATGGACAAGATGATTCTCAATATGGTCATAGCATCACTTCCATCAAAGATCAGATTGGTCCCCTATTGCAGGACCCCCAACAATGTCATGAAATTCTAGAACTATGCCTTGAGCGTATTGAGGTAGTGACAAAAATTTCCCCTCATCTTCAAGTTCGGCTCATGCAAAGCCTACACATTGTTTCCCTCAGTCTAGATGGTGTTGGTACCCCCAACATCGCAGATCATTCCATCACTAGTGACCAGCCGCTCATGTCAAGATTTAATTTGGATCCCCCTACCCTCACTATTGACCTGGATTCATGGGATACGTTGCAAATCATGCATCTAGTTCGCACCTCTGTTGATGAACTGGAGTAGCGCATTGTTGTCGTACAACAAGCCAACAATGATCTACAACAACAGGAACAAAAATTGTAGGATGTTGCCACTTTTTCCTCTGCAATATCCATCATAGAGCGTAACTTAATACTAATAGCTGAATCAATCATTGAGAGTGTCGCTAACAAGTTTAATCAAGTCTGACATGTTTTTCACCAAATTCCCTCTGAAATACCGAAAGACATTAGCTTGGTCGAACCACCTCATCGGGTTAAGCTCCTTGTTGGTGCATGGTCTCACTTGAATGCCCAAAAAAATACCTTGCAATAGGAATTAGATGCCCTCAAATAGAAGGAAAGGGAGCCACCTAAACAGCTCCTCCAAAAGATGATGCAAGAAGTAGAGGAGGGCACCGCATTAAAGGCTTCGCTTCGTTCCTGTGAGTAGGAATGTTGTCGACTCTTTGACATGGTCATGGACTAGATGGGCTTGCTAGACCAACGTAATAAGCATGCCATAGAGTTATGTGCTTGAATTATTCATATCCACGCAGAATGTCATGCTATAGATGATCCCATAGAACAAGTTTCCATGTTTTCCACGATTCAAGCTGAGGATGATAGGTTGGTTTCCATGGACGATGCCAACAGAGTGGCCAAGACCACGCTTAGACATTTCAAGCCGATGGTCCAAGTTGAGTATGTCCCGCTATAACAATTGCACTCCATCACTGAAACAGAGTGGAGTACTCTATTGGCTACCCAATCTCAGGTGCCAGATGTACATGCTATGAAGGAATTTATTGTCCGTACCTCAATTTTGACCAAGAAATGGCAAGACCGAATCACCCACTATGACTAGTTTCACACACAAGCTCTGGAAATTATACCTGATTTGGACCCTACGTTTGAGGGAGGCCAGAGTGAAGAGATGAATAATTGACTTGGGACAAGTCAAGGTTTGTGGTCAGGGCCTATTAGACACTTCGTTTTTGGAGAAGACTCGATTTGGCGGAAATAGCACAATTTTGAGGCAGTTAGAGTGGATTGTGGAACAACACAATGCACCAACAAAGGATCCAAGTAGCATAAAGTGATAGATTGGAGTGTCGACGAGGAATGCAGTTGTATGCCAGTTAGAAGGAACAACAGAAAGCACCAGAACCTTCTAGCGGAAACCAAGAAGATGTGAACTCAAGAAGTTGTAACGGACGAATCAAGAAGTCCTACAGAAAGTTATAAGACA
>ML791721.1:455309-513847 GCA_009831015.1 Picea engelmannii | reverse complement strand
CAAAATGCTAAGTAGAGAGCAGTATCACAAGTGAAGCCAAAATTTCAAGTGTTATGGTACACCATACGCCTGATGTATCTTATTTTTAATAACCATTATTCACATGTTACAATGCACAATGTTCATAATGACTTTTACAACATCCGAAGCAAGATCAATGAAACTTCACTAACCCTTACCCTTGTGTGTACTCAACTCCCAAGGAAATTTACCCTAAATTTTTTGTTTTCAAATATAAGGGTAGATACAGCATGAGAAGCTAAAAACAAATAAAGATAATTTAGTTGACTGGTCACTGCAGTTGAGATTAACTAGAAAATGAAAGATGAAAATTGGGGCAAAACTAAACTGTATAGCCTATAATGAGAGGGCCTAGGTTGTGATTCAAGAACAATGAAAACTTAAACCTCCAAAGACCAAAACATGCGACAAAAGGTGTTTCAACTTTTAAAAGGATTTTAAGGCTTTGGCTACAACTTGGAACAACACTGCAACACAGTTCTTTCTTAGACAGCATAATGAAAAATGCTTGGCACAAGCACTTATATAAGTCTAAATTTGACAAATTGATACCGAAATACACTCATATAGCCATTGGGCTTCTATATTCAAATGCATATTCAAGGACATACCCAACTTCTGATCAGGTGATTTACCAAAAACACCACACAGAAGTGGACTTTTCCCTAGTGCTGAACAGGTGGCGATCACCAACCAGTGGTTGAGGGTTCAAATTACATGTATTTGTTTCTGTTGCATGTAACATCTATCACAGTATCCTAGTTTCTATTTCATCATTTGCAAAATCTCTTGCAATTACTAAAGTTAGACAAAATAATGGATTGGAGAATAACTACTGCCCATGTTCTTTTCTTATTACTCGGAATCAGAGTACTAGTTCATCCAGTATCTGCTGAAGTTTATGTCTTCTAACAACTCCTTTTTTATCATGCCGTGCATTGCTGAAATTATATCTAGAAGCATGGCAAGTGACTAACTATAATTCAAATTCACACTGACTTTCTTAATGTATAAATATTTTCTCAATCACTATTGCCTGAAGTTTCAAAATTTTTAAACTCTAAGTATCAAATCAAGATCTTTCATTGGCAAAACATACTATATTTTCAAGAACTTAACTCCTTTAGGAAACCGCTCCAGTCAAAGTTTCAACTTTGATCAGGCATAGGAACTCCTATTTACCATAGTTCCCACTTTAGTCTTCCATGGGTCATTACTTCAAACTTAAAAGTTAATAAACCATACGCAAGAATGGAGATAGGATGAGTCAGAATATATTGCATGGCTTAACTCATCTGCAACAACAAGAATAGACTTCTTATGGGGCCCTTCCAGACCTTTTTAATCTACTGCTAAATGTTAATACATTGTTGCTATCATTAGTAATCACCATCTAATGACAATTGAACATATCTGATCACGATGCATTACTTTTAAATAAACCAACCTAATTTTAGGGTTAAAGAAGTATGGCATAATCATGCAGCTAATTGTGCAGTGTTTGAAAGGGAAAATAGTGCAGCTCACCCAATAACATAGCTCTCGGGAGTAGAACTAGAGCCATCCAATACGAACAAAGCTCTCCCACTAGCGTTATAATCGAAACCTAAACAAAAGATGCATTTCCATGCCTGTGAATTCGTTTTTATCGCCTTTTGCTTTTTAGAACTGAGAATTACTCTGGCCATTTTGGATGAAATAATATCTTAATAAGTTTGCATCCATTAATGATAGCAATTAAATTTTAAAGTATAGCAGTTTGATCTCAAATAATGCGAGTAAAAAAAATAATTAACATAAACTCACTAGCAAGATTTTGCAAGTTTAACATAAAAGGAAAAATGAGTTTTCCAATGACCCCTGATGAACTGCAAATCTATCTATAAACGGAGAAATTTTAGTTGAGACAACAATTTAACAACTTTTTCACACACTTTATAGCATGCTTCTCATAATACTATACCACAATATAATAAAAGCCTGGATTCAATTGAAGTAAAAATAGGTCAGGTTTCACAATTGTGCATCCTGGAAAGGTAGAGGGTATATGAAATATTCATCAGAATATACTTTATGAATTCTGAGAAGTGCACACATGTGCAAGCTCAAGCCTATGTTCATCATTAGAAATGTTCAGAGAAAGGCGAAGATCTGTCAACAATGTTTCTCGCTGCCAGTTGAGGGGCCCACAGGCTCGAAGGGCTCTCAATACAGATCGATATGCATGTAACTCTAGGGCATGGACATCCATTGAGTTCTGTCCCAAAGAGACTCCATTATCCCTGGCATTGGTAAATGGGGCACCTGGTTTAGCATCTTTATCACTTGTAACCGGTCTTAAGAGTCCATGCTCATTACGACATACAAAATCATGTTTGGTGTGGCTTTCAGCACTGGAGACAGAACTGCAACTGCTTTGTACTACATATCTCTCTAGTGCTCTTCTGGGCATGATTTGATCTGCAACTCCACTGCTATTCTTTATTTCATTTTCTGCAAATAAATTAGATCTTTTGTCTTTTGTGGCAGATTTAAAGACCCCAGATTCCATTCTCAAAGACCTTCTGTCCATTATTCCAGATGCAAAGGCCCCTCCTTTCACCTCCAAAGACTGAATACCAGAGTCATATTGAGTTATAAAGTTTGCTTTTCTCTTTTTCACATTCAACTGAACAACAGAAACATTCATGGCTCCACTATGGCTCAAACCTGTCCCAATTCGTCTATCTTTTCCATTACAAACATCAGAATTTCTCAACGTTTCTGAGCAACTGGTCCCCAATGTGTACCTTTCCAAAGGTCGCTGGTAACCCTCTCTATGTATCTAGAGAGGGTTTTTCCCGGACTGTGCAAGAATAAAAAAGAAAATAAAAGAGATTAGCTAATTTAGTTGAAATTATCTTGAAAACATAATGCACTGACTTTGACTTTGATTATTCTGAAGCCATTTACATGAATTCTAAAAAGCAGAGAACTTTGGGGAATGCTATCCCCAATGTCAAAGTACCAATATTGCAAATGAGGTAGGAAAATTACAAATATCCTTTTCAATTAACATCCACTCATAGAATTTCTTAGTCTGTGCAAAAAGAAGACTTATTTCCATGTTCCCATTGCTTCTCTTTAATATACGTACAAATTTCAAGAAGAAAATCATAAACACCCACCATAGATCAGTGGCATAAGACCATAATGGTCAGCAAAGCATTCAATAAAGAATATATTCATTAAAAAAGAAGATTCAAAGCATTTATGTCATGAGCAATAAAATCACATAGAGATTGCGCTCCCCACAATGTTATGCAAAGCCATACCCCAAGACAATCAGGCATACACCTGACTGTAAATCTGAGAGATGGTTAACAATCAAAGGAGAAATATTGCAATGAAGGCGGTCCGATTACATTTACAAATAAAAACAAAAGAGAGCCACTCTCCATAAATTCTAGTGCTTAGAGTGTCTAATCTAACAATCTGTGATGAACTTTCTCACAGCAGGGCAATCTGTCTGAGATGGTCATGAATCCAGCAAGAGAAAAGATTAATTTTGAGACTAGGAGACATCAAAAAACTATCACTAGGCTATCACAACATTCTATACAAGGAATATGTATCGCAAAAAATAACGAAATCTGCAAATGACCAACACAGCTAAAAATACCAAACATTTTTCAATTATGAAAATACAAGGTATGGCATATAAATCAGAATAAAACCTGAGTCAAAGGGCAGTCTTATATAGTTTTGTTAAAGCTGTTGATCTGAACTAAAAGATCCGGAAAACTCTAAACAGATAACAATTGAAGCTTGCAACATGGAGCATGGCAGGACAAAACAAGCCATATAAAATCAAATTGGAAAAGCTAAGAAACAACACTTTTCAAAATGGTATGGCACAGATCCAAGGTTATTTGAAAAATAAACAAACAAAAACAGAAAACAAATAAACCAAAAGCCTTACCTTTAAATTTCCTTCGGCTTCTGAGGCTTCCTGCAGACCAGGGAAATACAAATACTTTTCTTGCCAACAGCAGCACAGGCCCTGATAAAAACAACTGAAAATGTATAAGGGATCTATGATTGGTTAACCTGTTAGTTAGCACTAGCATGGATGGAATAATACCCCAAATACAGAGGACCCAGCTCGTAAAATGGCAGCTAGAGATGGAAAAGACCAAAGGGTGGCGGAATTAGGAGGGTGTAGAGGGCCCCAATTCGGAATTGGAAAGAAGAATGTGTGAGGAGGAGGTTGGGGATCATATGGGCTGCAAGATTAAGAGTGGCCATTGTTTATGCAGAAACCAACCGACACGAGGAAGGAAGGGAAGACTCTTTCACAACAAACAAATTGTGCAATACACACTAACTAGGATCCAAATACATTGAGGTCCGGTAGAATACTTGCTTGTACTCTGCAATTTAATTATATACATGAATGAGTGGGGGAGAATTTTAGATTGCTATGGTGGAAAAGATCAATACCAAGCTTTTCTTTAATCTAACTAGCAAACAAGTTGAGATGGCCGAGGACGGACCCCGGACCCTATAGGGCCCCATAAGGGGGTAACTTGAACGACTTAATTGCCTTTATGCTCAAGTTGTTGAGGCTTGTTGGATTGTTCATGTCTAGTATAAAATAAACTCTCCAAATAAATTAATGGGGTGATATTATTTAGAAGAAGGCTTATTTCATGAATTGATAAATCAATGACCGCATCCAAAAGTGGCTCATATATAAATGAGATGTTCGCCCTTTTTGACCTATATCGTGGGTGAGTGAAAGTGATAGATGATATATTGGTAAGTCATGATCCAATAACTTTCACCAAGTTTAACATTGTGAAAATAATGTTTTCCTAAAAAGGGTTGGTATGTAATATGGGTTTATTTTGAATATTATCCCTTAAGATTTAGGTTTTTTTTGTTGGTTGTCATTTTGATATTTGTAAAATATTGTATTTTTATTTGATCTTTGATATAAAGTACCAACTTGGTATAAATATAAGCTCTTACACCTTTTATGGGTAACTACAATTGTAAAATATTGTATTTTTTATTTGTTCTTTGATATGAAGTACCAACTTGGTATAAATATAAGCTCTTACACCTTTTATGGGTAACTACAATTGTTCTATTTTTAAATATGAGTAATGATTGTTTATTAATACTTTACATAATTTTTATAAATTGTATTTTATTATATAATTAAATATTTTTAATTTCAAATCAAGTTTAAATGATTATATATTTATTTTAATTAAATTTATTAAGTGTAAAGACAAATAGAATTTTTGGAAGTGCAATTTCGATTTATGTTGATACTTGATAGATCTACATTTAAAACGAATTTATATTGGTTTAATAATATTGTATTTTGTTATTTTATTTTCATTCATATGATTGTTAAGATCATGTGTTTCTTCCTTGAAGCTTACAAGTTTGAATCCAAAGGGGTGTAGGGTATGTATATTTTTATATACTAATTAGTCAAATTGTTGTGCAGAAGGGGTTCCTTGTCCAACAAAGAACGATGTCTCATACATCAATTTGGTGTCTAGCTAGGTTGTGACCTTAAAATTTGATTATTATTATTATTATGTACGTGTGTATTAATATTAACATATTCAACTCTCTCTCTCTCTCTCTCTCACACACACACACACACACACACACGTGCCACATCAATAGTTATGTTACATTACACATCTTTGTCATATTTGATTGTTGAAAGCACCTTTGGGTGAAAAAATACACACATCAAATTATTCCTTTACATAAATATATTTTAAGACAATTAACTTGACATAACTTCAAGTGTGGTGAACTAACTAGTTAAAATAATGTTGTTTGTCAATGATGGCTTATTGTGTCAATGAAACTAGGGTGCAATTGTCATCCTCACTTAGGTTCAAGTCTATGTAATGGCATGCTTGTGCTTGTGTGCACCTATGCTTCCAAAAATAGGTGGGTTGAGTGCGAGCCTTGGGCGACTTTAGCGGAATGGATATCACTCACTTGTGGTTTCTTAGCCAAACAAGACTTCCATAGTGGGGTAAGACATTTTTATCCTAACGTTAAATCTAAAATAAAGTGGTTGACGACTACTCGTGTTAATTAAAAGCTTCAGTAATAAAAAACAATAATGCTCTCTAAAATCTTGGAATTACATTTGTTATGTCAATGTTTTGTATGGTACTAAATGTATGAGATCTTTACATATTTATGTTTTATTTAATGTGAAAATGTTACCTATATTGTTTAATAAAAAAAATTGTATATTTATTATTCAAATAGAAATTCAAAATATACATTGATATGTGCCTTGAATCACTTTGAGGAGCTCCTTTATGAATATTGTTTAATAAAAACATCGTATATTTGTTATTTAAATAGAAATTCAAAGTATACACTGATATGTGCCTTGAATCACTTTGAAGAGCTCTTTATGAGCCTCGTTTACTGTTAAAAAATAAAATTAAAAAGTTCTTCTCCATGTTATCCTCCTATTACATTCTTCCACTAAAAACTTGTCATTTGGGATATTTTTATAAAGTACTAAAATCTAGTTTATGATTCTTTACTTATTAATAGAAAAAACTTCATAAAGAAAAAACATAGTTATGGTCTCTTCATTCAAGTTTTAGAGCTGATCTCCTCAAGTTGTGAAATACATCATCTATATAGCTCTTTAGAGATGAAAGTAGAGTGCAATCTTCTTCCTCCTCTGATATGAAAATACTAGACTAAAGAGTAAGGGTTTGTTTTTAAAGCTCTTTTGCAAATGAAAAAAAAAAACTTTTTGGACAAATATTCCTTGAGCTCTCTAATTTTTTCCATAATTGGAGATATGATCATATTTTTCATTTTTTTTTTACTATTTTCCTAGTGGATGACTAGCTTTGAAATCTCTCACTATTTGGATTTGGATTGTACCATTCTCCATTGCCAATCTCAATAGTGTCCAAAGTGCATCATTCTCTACACAATTATTTGTAGCTCCCCCCAAAGTAGCTTTGAAACAAATACTATGATTTTCCTTTAGACATAAAAGAAATCCAACCATGTATACCCTAGGCCCCCCTTGACATGCTCCATTAAAATATCTCCAAGCATAGAATTTATCAATATTTGGACTTACTAGTATTCTTGTAGCCTTTACCTTTCTTGGTTTCCATACCTCACCATAGGCATATATGATTTGGCGGTTGACTTGAATGGGCAAGATCTCCTTGCTTTGACAAGTCTTCTCAATTCTAGATACAAAAATAGCCCATGAAATTAAACATAGTAAGTCCTTGTGATCTTTTTGTAGAAATTTAATGACAAAATCAACAAGTACTAAATTCTGTCATACACTTAGCAACCTAGTGATAACTGTCATCTATGAACTCTGAAATGTATAAACCCACATTTAGAAAATATTATGAGCATAAATACTTATTGCCTAGAACTTTTGTAGCGGAATAAACACAATGAACAACAATTACACATCCATGTAAAACTCATAAATTTAGGCAACCAGCCAGGGAAAACCCCAATGTGGGGAAACCCAAAGAGAGAGATAAATTTTATTAGCTTCAGGAAAGTATATCAGCAGCAAAGTTACATTTAGCAGCCAAGAGAATCACTTACAACACCCAACAGTCCCACAAATCTGTTGCCTAGAAATACATGCCAAATTCGTACAACTGTACGGCCTTGTTGAAATCAACACATCGATATTTATGCCCACAATAGGTTGTTGTACCTTCACTCATGTACGACTGACCTCCAATAGAAAATTCACCAAAACCTTCCTCGAAAACTGTGCCCACACTTGCCTTGATTTTCATGCCCAAACTTGTTGTTGTACGACCTGTACAGATCCGTATGGTACAACTTGTCTTCAAAAATAAATCTCAACCTCTTCAAAACATATATTTCTCCCTTGGGAAATGTGCTCAATCTCCCTTGGAATCTGTGCCAAAAATTTGCTACTCACTTTCCTCTCTTAAGCTCTCTCGAAAATCTCTCAATCTTCTCTTGTCATTGTGTCTTGCACACTACTCAATGCATTCTCTTATAATTCAAAAATTACCTTTCACCTTCCAAGTGTCTCTTCACCTTCCCCGCCCCTAAATCCAAAGGCCAAGATCTAATCTTTCCTTTACATGATCAAGGGACATGATTTATTCCCTCCAAAATAAATCACATAAAATATTAAAGTACAATTTCACTTTATCACATAAGTGCACTTTATGAAATAAAGTCACTTTAATATTAGAAGGTACACTTCATTAAAAAGTCACTTACATTTTTTTTCCACAGAAAATTTCACATTATATTTATATTGAAAATCTAATTTGTTCTCTTAGCAATCATTACATCAGATGATCCTTTGTTTTCATGGACTATTCCAACAAAAATTACATAGAAATTTTCAAAATCCCTTACAATACTTTTGACTTCTCCTAAGAGTCCAAAAAAGACATTAGACAAGATGATAAGAGTATATTGAGCCCGAACATAGGCTACACATAAGGAGACATCCAAATAAAACAACAAACTCTGAGAACACCCCTTATGGTCAACTAAAAAAGATTTAAAAACAAAGTAGGGCCCGCATAGCCGCCTTCCCAAAGATTGTATGCTATGATCCCTGGTTGTTTTTGAAGAGCCTGTTTTTATAAGCTATCAGCCTCTTGGTTCTCTTCTCTAAAAATATGAGCAAAGAATATAGTCTTGAAGAGCTTGATGAGCTCATAAATCCTATCCTTCCAACAGTCTAAAGTAACAACCTGTAAAGCGCCTTTCCTGTTTAGCCAATCAATGACTATTTTTGAGTCTCATAGAATAATAAAATATGTGATTGAAAGCCAAGATGCTAGGGTTAGTGAAGCCTGAACCCTCAAAAGTTCAGCCCTGGTATTATTTCCATGACCACAATTTAAATTCCATTTATAAGTTGAGTGTTCAACGATCTTTATTACAACTTACATAAAATAACCATTTATGTAAAAGAACCATGACCACTTACATAAAAGAACCACTTTATTACAACTTTATAAAAACCCATTACAAAGTCAAGTGTCTAGTAGTGCAAGTCACAGTTGCTTCTGCATACAAGACAAACATGCAGAGTACCTCTCAAGCTATAAAAGATAACACTCCCTCTTAGCGAGGGATGTACTCATTGCCATCACCATCATCCGGTCCCATCACACTGTTCGCATTAGGAGCTCCCTCCGAACCTGGAGCCAACCCCAACACCTGGACATAAATTGAACCAGAAGATCTTCTCCTGTCAACCACTTTGAACCTTGAGCTCCTAGGAGAATCCACTCCACCCTAAGCATTGGTTTGATCACACTAGCTGATCCTCTTGTCGGTGCTCATAAGAGACTCCCTCTTTTCTCTCAGAATGCAAGACTGGATCCTTGGGCCCACCACAGTCTCAAGAGCCTCCTGCTCCTCATCCGATGTTGAATCATAACCTAAAGGTTGTCCTCTCAACATGTACAACCTATCCACTGGATCACCAATTAGATGTGGTTCAATTGGGTCCACTCCCTCCTTGTAGATAAATACATGTCCCCTCTTGAACAATGTACAATATCCAACATCCTCCAAGGCTGATACTGAGAGAAAGTAAACCATCAACCCTGGAACAAAGAGAACTCCATCAAGCTCCAGGAATCCTCCATACTCGAGTCATAATCTAACCCTTCCAAATCCACGTACAGCTCGTGCCATACTACCTTCACTCTCCACCAACCAGTCAAGATGTGTCTTTGTGATAATAAGGAATACTGACCAGATTCCCGTCATGTGAAAAGAGGCTCCACTGTCAACAATCCATCTGTTATCACCCCCAAATCCTTCACTACCGACACTAGATACTAGAGTGACCAAAGAAATTTTCATATCAAATTGGGATGAAAAGTCCTCCATGGTTGTTGTAGCAGTTGTATCAGGCCCCTCATGTTCCTTCTTCTTCTTCTTCTTTTCAGGACACTAAGAAGAAAGGTGCCCCAACTGGTTACAACAATAATATCTGACTTTACTCAAGTCCCTCCCATAATTTCCTTTCTTCTTCCCCTTGCCCTTTGCAGCAAGAGCAACATATTTATCATCTCGATCTATCTTCTGTCCACTTCTCTGAGATCCTTTCTAAATATCCTCCTGAGTGAAATTGTCCCATAGTCTGCTCCAATCTAGAATATGCTCACGACCCACCACACACTTCACAAAGACTTCCCATTCCTTGGTGAAGCCTTTCAAGGCTATCCTCACCAACTTTAAATCCGATATGACCTCCTCAACTGCAACCAACTCATCTTTCACTTGAGCTACCTGGGTAAGATAAGAAGACACACTCTATCCCTTTCCCATATTGGTATCATGTAGTTTATCCTTCAAGGTTGTCTTTTGGTTTTCATTCTTCACCTCATACAAGTTGTTAAGTGCATCCCACATCTCTTTGGTTGTCTTCTTCTCAGCCAAATGAGGGATAAGGTGGTCCTTCACCCCCTCCAGAATACACCTCTAAGCTTTGGCCTCCTTTACCTCATGCAAATCCAAATCTACAGGGTATTTTGATGGAACACCAACTATGGTGTTGACAAAGCTCCAAATCTTGTTCTCCCTGAGAATAGCCGACATCATGATTTTCCATTGAAAATAGTTGGAAATCCCATCCAACCGATCCTCATACACGATGCAAACAACCATCTCCTTGTCAACTGTTCAATGGAAAACAAACAATCAAGTTTCCCCTTTCAAACCTTGCCCAAACATCTCACTGATCACTGTCGCTCAGAGCCCAAGCTCTGATACCATGTAGAAATTTAATGATAAAATCAACAAGTACTAAATTTTGTCATACACTTAGCAACCTACCAAAAATTTTCCTTGGGATATCGACCCTTCCTGGGTTACGAAGGTACTAATCAAATAGCTGATCCAATTTATAACTCATTCGCTCTGGGTATGGAGGATCATCTTCTAGAGATTTTTTGTGGTCATGATACGAAGGAAATAATGACTAAATCATTATCCACGGATATGAGTCCAATTTGGAATCCTAAAAGTCGACTAGAATTGAATAAAATCCCCCGTTTTGTCAGGGACGAAGTAAAGAGAAACACAGAAAAATTTGCACGACGAAAGGGCATTTTGAACGTTATTGTCGAGGTAATGCACGCAGCTAAAGAAGCATTAAGTTAAGTACCTGATCAATATCAATTCATTTATTACATTGAGTGTATTCTATACAAAAAGAGTGGATCCAATTTGATACCTATTCCTCTCATATCAATTGAGTTAATGACTATTCATAATCACGTAACTGTCATCTATGAACTCTGAAATTTATAAACCCACATTCAGAAAATATTATGAGCATAAATACACATTGCCAATCACTTTTGCAGTGGAATAAACACAATGAACAACATCTACACATCCATGTAAAACTTAGAAATTTAGGCAACCAGCCAGGGAAAACCCCAATGTGGGGAAACCCAAAGAGAGAGAGAGAGAGAGAGAGAGAGAGAGAGAGAGAGAGAGAGAGAGAGAGAGATTTCATTAGATTAAAGAAAGTATATCAACAACAAAATTACATTTAGCAACCAAGAGAATCACTTACAACACCCAACAATCCCACAAATATTCTTCCTAGAAAAACGTGCCAAATCCGTACAGTTGTACGGCCTTGCTGAAATCAACACCTCGATATTTGTGCCCACAACAGGATATTGTACCTTCACTTCTATATGGTCGACCTCCAACATTAAATTCACCAAAACCTGTCTCGAAAACTGTGCCCACATTTGCTTTGATTTTCATGCCCAAACTTGTTGTTGTATGGCCTGTACGGATCCATATAGGCTGACCTGTCTTCAACAATAAATCTCAGCCTCTTCAAAACATAAATTTCTCCCTTGGGAAATGTGCCCAATATCCCTTGGAATCCGTGCCAAAAATTTGTTTTTCACTTTCCTCTCTCAAGTTGTCTTGGAAATCTCTCAATATCCTCTTCTCATTGTGTATAGCACACTACCCAATGCATTCTCTTATAATTCCAAAATGACCTTTCACCTTCCAAGTGTCTTTTCACCTTCCCCATCCCTAAATCCAAAGGCCAAGATCTAATCTTGCCTTCACATGATCAAGGGACATGATTTGTCCCCTCCAAAATAAATCACTTAAAATATTAAAGTACAATTTCACTTTATAACATAAGTGCACTTTATGAAATAAAGTCACTTTAATATTAGAAGGTACACTTCATTAAAAAGTCACTTACATAAAAGAACCACTTTATTACAACTTTATAAAAACTCATTACAAAGTCAAGTGTCTGGTAGTACACGCACAAGGTTACTTCTGCATACAAGACAAACATGCAGATTACCTCCCGAGCTATAAAAGCTAACACTTTTACCACTTGATCGTTAAACCAATTTTCCAAACAAACAACTACAAAGATTCCTTGCTAGTTTCCTCTTCCATGTTTCAACTTCAAAGCTCCCCCCCCCAAGACTTCTTTAGTGAAGGGACAATGAACTAATAGATGATCAATTGTTTCCTCATCTCACTTATGTAGAATACATGTTATAGCCTTAATTTCCACCCTACATGCCAGAAGGGAATCCAACAAAAGATCAAAGTCAAAGCACATTTTTTGATTGAGATTTAGGACTTTTTTAGGGTAGTCATGGGACACATAGGAGACATCACTCGACTATAGTCGATGGTCGTCTATACTGCAACAAGTGACTATGTTTGTAATCCTCTAGATTTGACGAGTTACGAAGAGCTAAGTGATGGGTGAGTCGTATCTTTGTGGCATGATCCTAGGAACTCACATCATTCGAGTTTATATTGGGTTCTAGAAGATCTTTAAGCTCTCCCAAGCCTCTTCCAAATATTTATATAAAGAAGTTAAGTCTTGAGTAAGGTGTTGGTGCAAAATTGGAGACCGGGGTTCTTAGAGGTTACCAACAAAGATATCACTCTAGTCTAGTAGCGTTGGCTATTCAACCTTCCGCAAGGGAAGGAGGTCTCACCTGAAGCATAGTTGAAACTTATGTGTGATAAAGTGAGTTAGCGAGGACACACCATTAGATCCAACACAATGTAATACAGATCCATCCTTGAATGCAGAAAGATTATATTATTAGAAGTCTAGAATAGTATAAGCATCGGATAATCCATGTTGCGCAATATAAATACAAGTTTATACATGAAGATATACTTGGAAATAAAGACAGAATATCAAATACATAGTATAGAATAACTTGCACAAAGGAGAAGTTACATAGTCATACACATCAAAAATAAATTTTTAGGGCCCAAAAGATCCTTCATATTATCAATGTCTCAAAGTTCACAATCCCATGAGTACAAGGAGTAGATCATAGATTTTACGATGCACTTCATGCTCCAATGAACAATTGTCCCAAAAACTCTTCACAACAACTTATTACACTAGACTCAATAATGGCGATAAATTTTTATAGAGAAAGAACAACAAGGATTACATCATCAATAGTCTTAAAACACATAATCATTTTGAAACTATCTCACAACTAAGCAACCTATCATCTTGACAATTAACAATCCCTTTGCCATTACATATTCCCATATTTATGACTTTTCCTCCGATGCTTTTTAACTTCTTGACTCCGCTATTATATTTTCTAGATTTTGCTTCCGTTTTGCATGCATGCAAAGCTTCTAGATCTTTCCACTTGTTGGTCCAGTCGATGCATGAACTGTTTCCACTGTTGGCGTGATTATAGTTATATTTTCTCTCATCATAGCTACTTTTTCGCCACTTCTATCCTTTCGCTGCCCTTCTATGCTTTTCCACAAAAATGTGATACTTCTACAAAACTGAACGTCGTCCAAAATGAAGTGCCCAACAAGCCCTGGCCATAATATTTGACTCGTATCGAGTCAACCTTCCACTCTTTTTCCGTGGTTGCCTTCAAACGAAGGGCCCAAATCTGGTACAATGGCAAGACCCTACTCATGGAAATTGTCATAGTGGTCCACCCGATCCTTCCATTTCCTTGCTAAGATCGTGGCTCCCGCAACAAACTCTCGAGCATTGGTCACACTAGGTTCCTCAATCTTAGTAGCCAACATAGTCATCCATTCAATGTCGACAATGTTATCATTGTGTTGTAGTTGGACGTACTTAGAATGCACAGTAGGTCGAAAACTACAGAGATATTTCATGGAAGTGGGAGTAGATTCATCCAAGGCATTGATTCATTCATCCTCAATTTGGATTACTCCAAACTTGGTCGCCTACTCAAATGGATTGGTGATGTCTTGGGAATTCACATTCATTTTGTTCAGTTGGGTGCACAATTCCTCAATAGGTTTGTTGTGATGTTTTATCAAGCCAACCTAGTCATTGACCATGCCAAAGAGACGTCGACATTCCTTGGCTCGAGCATGAAGAGAGGACTTAATAGTGTCTCCCTCCTCAACTGCATGTGTAATATTTTGGAGAAGCTCTTTGGGTTGCTCCTTTTCCTTCAATTGGAATGCAACTAACTTATGTTGCAGGGTATCTATTTTTACAACCAACTATGACCATGTGCCAATAATGAGCTCAACTCTTTGTGGTGGTGCAACTGGAGTGATATCTTCGGGAAGCTCAGGAATGATCTCGAGGAAAGAATGCTAGAATTTATCAAACTTGTATACGATGGACGCAACTGTGGATTCAGCCTGCACATGCAATCCATGCTCTAATTCCATGGTAGAAGTAGTTATAGTGATGACCTCTCTCAATTGTTGTGATTTTTGTTGGAGCTCATCATTAGAATGTTGAACTACAGTAATATATTGTTCTAATTGGTCAGCAAACGCACGTACCAGGTGTAAGATCTATGGCATAGCCCATGAGGAAATATCCCCAGAGAGAATAGAGGGATCCAAGGGCACTCTTGAAGTAAGTGGTTGGCTTCTTGCAACTGAACCTTTTGAGAAGCTAGGGGTACTAGCACCATCATGGATGGGGGAACTAGTGCGAAGGCTGTGCACAAGATGATCTTGAATCTGCAGATGAAGTTTTTTCACTACATAAGTACGATACAAGCACAGTTCTAAAATTTTACGGCCCTGTTGCGGGTCCTGCAGCATGGGCACAATTTGTTCCTTGACCAAAGTCATGCTATGAGCCGATTGAGCATCATCCTGGCCATCCATGGGATCTTTTGGCAACAGATCTTGGTCCATTGGAACATGTGTCTTTGGCCCAACATGGATGACCATTTGGGGTTGTGTGTCTGGGGGGATTTGAACCTGTTGGTCTTGGGGAGAAGTGGAGGGTAATGGAACATTAGGACTAGTAGTGATAGTAGGGGGTTGGTAGTTTGTGGCGAAACCGTGTTGATTTGGGTCAGGTTAGGGGGAATTTGAACTTGTGACACTTGTGGAAAAACGAGAAACTAGGGGTCGAAACTTCCTTGTTGTAGCGGCAAAGGGGTCACTAGTTGTAATCCTTGCAATATCAAGGTTGGGTTATCCAGGGGATGGTGGAGTGGTGAGTGGGGTATTGGCGGAGATAATAGTTGATGGAGTGGTGATTTCTTTAGTGATGGGGGTAGGTTTCGGTGGATTTGGGGGATCATCACTTATGTGGATAATTAGAACATTAGTGGGAATGGGGGTAGTAGAGCGAGGTGGGGTGGAAATGGTGTGGGTCGGGGGTGGAAGGGATGACAGAGGAGTGGTCATGATGATGATGGGGTTGGCCATAGGATTAGAGGGAGAACCAATATGCTTCTTCTTTAAAGGAAATATAGAAGTCACGACCTCGCAAAATTTCTTACATGAGATCATTGCATCATCTAGAATGGAAGAAAAAGGGATTGGCATAGCATGCCCTAGTAGCGCTTCTTCTTTTCCTTCAACTACCCCTTCTTCTAAGCTGGAAGGTGATCGATCTCTTTTCACTAAAATGGTCCCTACATCCGAAGTCTGTGTCGGAGCTGATCATTGCGCAAGAGCAGGCATCGTGTAGGAGATGCTCGACCTCTTTCGTTCAACAGTAACACCTAGCCATGGAACGAATTCTTTGTCAAATAGAGGCTTGTCTAGTTAAAATGGGAGAGAGTTCACATGGTAGAGTGTTGGATCGGCCTCAAGAGGTCAAACAAAAGTATAGTCATGGTTCATTCCAAACCGGATGTTGTTTGTATGTCGATTGAGTAATTATTGGGGAATTCGTGGCCATTGTGTCATGGAGATGAGTTCATTGTACCACTGTAGGAAGGATACAGTGTGAGTGGTCGAGTTGCTGCTAGTAGTGTGACTACTCCAAGGGTTGAAAAGTTTGGTGAAATGACCATCGACATAATGGAATACATTGTGACCCGCTGGCGGCTGCAATTTCCACATACCAAACACTACCAACAAATAACCATAGATAAAGTACCCCTCTTTTTTGTGCACATCCGTGCATGCCTGTAACATTTCGGTGAGTAGATATTTACACCAATTTAATGGTGCATCATTCTTACTGAACTTTTCTACGACGATGGCATCAAGGGTACACTCGTTTCGAGTGTAATTCCACATTACTTTTCTAGAAATAAGGTAGCAGGCCATGTGAACTTATTCATTCGTTATCGATGCAATATGCGCTCCACGACCCCCCTGTTTGGTTCCATATCTCTCATATAGACTAAGATCCCCCTTCTTCTAGTCGTGTTTCCCTGAACCCTGTAATCCATTTGTAACATCCTGCCCTTCCATAGATAGGCCCGTGAGCTTATGTATATCCTCCACATGGATTGGGTATGCCTTATCTATCCATAATGCACCAATGTGCACTTTGTTGATCAGGAACTTCATGCATCGGAAAACTTCGCCAGTAGTGTCGAAGAATGGTAGGTCACAAAGACACATCAACATGGAATTCCATAGTGGTATGAAATCAGGTTTCCATTGCCATTGAAATTCTTCATCTGGCAGTGTGACACAATCCATAAATGAGTGGATATTCTGCAATGTCATTAAAATCAAGGTCGACCAAATGGTTTTGTTTGACCTTCCCATGTAGATCTCCTTGAACGGTGACCCGAAGATCAATAAAATCCACTGGAACAACGATTTTGGGGAGGTCCCCTTGACCAGTTGTGCGAACCATTGTAATAGGTTAGTGTTGGTAAACAAATAACACAGGTGGATAGAGTCATGGATGCAAGTTCATAGGTTGGTCAAATGGCTTCATGACTAAATATGCAAGTAACTGGATGAAAACACAATAATCGATGGATCATTGGGCAATGGGAATTATATAAGTGACATGTGGGAAGTGACACACTCGACATGCATTAAGAGCAACATCGGAGGAGTAAATCAACCTTAGCGTTGGAGATGACCCCCGAACACGGTGAAATCCTAGGGAGATTTGGGTAGTTAATACTACGAATGGTAAACTGGTAATGGGGTCACAAGGAAAACAAAAAAGTAATATCCACACCAACAATTAACCAGAAAAGGACTGACAATTGGTGAGTTTTAAATTATTCTGAATGGTAATGACAATATGGTTAGGTGAAAAAGTACCAATGACATTTAACTTCCAAAACAACAGAGAAATGGCACAAAAGTCAAACACATGAAACACTTAATATAGAAATATTTGATTGAGACCTCCCAAAACACAAAGGTGATATCTGGGCTGGAAACCTAATAATAACATCTAGACTCTATGCCAAGTGATAGTTGGACACACCACTGATTTATTAGTGGAAACATGAAACAAGAAATATAAATAAAAATCCTATCTATTGCATGCACTCCCGGGTACAAGAGTGTCGTGCCAATGTACTTACCAAGAAAAAACATAGGGCTTCAGGCGTGCGCCATTCACCCATCCTAGTTGATGAATTCCATTGAGTTGCGCTAATATGACAACTCCAGAGTCTCTGATTTCCACAACTATAAAAGGTCCAAGCCAATGTATTTGTAGCTTCCCTAGATGTTTCTGATACTTGTTGTCATATAATAGGACTAAGTAACCTTATGCAAATGAATTATTATTTATATGTCGTTCATGCCAAGCCTTCTACCGATATTTCTCCACAACTTGATGAAAATCTGCTAAGAATCTAGCCTCCTCAAGTTCCATTAGTTCCTCAACCCATGCAACCATGCATTCATCATTTGTCATCTTAGTAACTTGTGCAATGAATAAACTTGGGGTGAGAATCTCAGCTAACACTATTGCTTCTTTGCCATATACCAGTTGAAATGGAGTATACATGTTTAATCACTTTGTGGTATTCTGGTAAGCCCATAACATACTGGGAACTCATTCATCCTAGTTGTCCCGATTTGTGCGACAAAATTTAGTCAATCCTCTCTCCAAAGTTTTATTAACTGCTTCCATTGTTTTTTTATCTTGTGGGTGGTAGTGGTTGCTCTTATGATGTTGAATCAAAATTTCTCAGGTAAGGGTCATGATAGTCTCATTGATAAAATGGGATCCTTAATCATTGGTCAATCTTCGAGGACAACCAAACCTGGTAACGATATTCTCAAAAATAAATCATGTTGTTGTGGTTGTAGATCAATCCCAAAAAACTTCCACTTCATTCCATTGAGTTAGGTAATCAACTGCAGTAATTATGTATCTTGCCTTTGAATTATTTGCAAGGGGATTTATCAGACTGATGAAATTAACATCCCATTTTCCAAAGTCTTGTAGAGCTTGGACAGGGTGTAGAGGTAACTCATCACGACGATATGGATTCCCCACTCTCTGACATACATCGCAAGACCGAGCATATTCCTTAGCATATTTAAACACCGTAGGCCACCATAACCCTCCTTGTAAGATCTTCCTGGTAGTAGCCTTTCCACCAACATGTCCTCCCACAAATCCAATGTGACATTCCCATAGAATATCAGGTATTTCATGGTCTAGTACACAACACCTCAATATGCTATCCAATCCTAATTTGTACAATTCTCCCACAATTAATTGATAGTCTACTGCACAAGCCACTAGGTTCCTTTTCTAGGTTGTGGAATAACCCTCCAACTTAGTACCAATGGTTAAAAATAATGCAATGTCCGACAGATAATCAAGGATAGCCTCAATACAGAAAATATATACATAAGGGAGTTGATCATCTATAGCTCCGCCACTTTCTCCTGACTCTAGTCTAGACAAATGATCTGGCCCCACATTTAGTTACCAGGCTTGACAATGACCTCTAAATAAAAATCCTGAAATAATAAAAACCATCTGCAAATTAGACCTTCTAACATAGGTTTTTTAACCAGATACTTCAAAGTAGAGTGATCAGTAAAAAACTTAAAATGACTACCTAACAAATAATTTCTAAAATTTTGTAAAGCATAAACCATTTCCAAACCTTCCCTTTCAGTTGTAGTGTAGTTGCGCTCACCCTGGGAAATCTTTTTGCTGGAAAAGTAGACAGGATGATCGATATTTCCTTCCCCTGGTTGTGCCAGGATAGCACCCAATGCAATCGCAAAGGCATCAATGTTCACATGGAACTCAATTTTCAAGTTAGGATAAGTTAAAATAGGTGCAATACTCAACTTTTATTTGAGTAGGTTGAACACTTTATCACAGTCTTGAGTCCAACAAAATTCTTCGGATTTATTTAGTAGTTGTTCCAAAGGTGTTGTTATACTCGCATAATTCCTAATAAACCTATGATAATATGGAGTATGGCCCAAAATATTCCACAACTATTTGATAGTGGTAGGAGGAGGCATATTGAGAATTACTGCAACTTTTGCAGGATCGACTAGCACTCCTTCCTTACAAACTATATGTCCTAGTAGATTCCAAAAGGGTACACAAAAAATACATTTTCTCATATTAAGGGAAATTTGTAGCTGTCTGTAGTAATCTAACATCAACTGTAATAGTCTAATGTACTCCTTGTGTAAGTTGTACACAATCCGATCATCTAGGTATACCTCGAGAAACTTATGAATGAAGTCGTAGAATGATGCAATCACTATCCGAGAGAACACAACTAGGGAATTCTTGAGCCCTAAAGGCATAATATTATAGGAAAATGATACCCAATCAGTCATGAAGGTAGTATTTTCTGACGATTCAAACCTGGTGGTATCCAGAAAACCCATATGTAAAGGAATATGCTTTGTTTCCCACTACTTGATCCAATACCTCATTGCTAAAGGGCGTAGGAAATGTTTATTTTTTCTATAAGAGTTGATACTGTATATTCAATATGTTCTTATTACAATGATGAGTGTTCCATATATAGAGAACATATGGTGACCATCCATGAAAGGATGCATCCCTTGGATCATTAATAACTATTTATTATTATTTTTTTTGTAAGTTAAAGTTTGTATTAAATCCTGTAAAAAAAATACAGCTATATATAGATCATTTTCCAATGTGGTAGCAACGCCCTTCTGGGAAACCACTGTTTCCATTTTTCCATAGTCCTAGGTGGCAACGGTGCCCTTCTGGGAAACCATCGTTTCCATTTTTCCAAGAAAACAATTGTTCCATGGAAAAACAAAAAGCTACACAGCCATGCAGGGTAGACTAATAACAACTGAAATGAAACTTAAAGAAAAAACATTAGCCAACCTTCCATGGCTGCTAGGAAATGAGAGGAGACTGAAAAATGAAACAAGAAATCATTTAAAAACCTGGTTCGATTCGTGGCCCACATAGAATTGGCACGCCTGTGCTTTTCCCTTATCGTGGTCCACAATGGCTTGCCGAAGGCCTTGAAGGAAGGACATCAAAGTGTCCACTCGGCTCCAATGGTCTGAGTCCCTGTTCTACATGTTGAACATAGCCGACTTGACATCCCCCGGGTCCTTTTTGAGTCTACTCAGTGTATCCATGATCACTGTTCGATCATTGCACTTGTCACAAAAGGGGCAGGGGTGGGTGGACATTGGAGAATCAAAGGAGGAGGAAGGAGAAAAGGTGGGACCTGAGGTGGTGGGGGGTGACAAAAGGGGGAGGGAGGATGAGGAGGTCATTGAGGGGGGGAGGGTGGTGGTGGTGTGAAATCCAGTGAGTTTCCAAGGTTATCAAACCACTCAAGCCTACAGGTGTAGGGGTTTGAGAGAGGGGAGAGGTCAGGGGTGTGCTTGCAGAGTGACTGGGCGGGGGTGGGCACAACGACAGGAGCCAAGACTAGGAGGGAATCAACTTTAGGGGGAGGGTCTAGGGTGGGCAGTTCCCTTCCCCTAGCCATGTACCATGTGGCACCTTGTTTGTCCTTTCCTCTAAGTCGGGGCATGACGAGAGCTAGCCACACCCTAGGAGGGAAGACATTGAGGGTCGACAAATCTGGAGAGGGGAAACGCAAGTGCAAGATTGATTTTGAGTGGAGGTCGCACTAGAGAATGTTTGCGAGCCTCAAGAAGAGATGAACCAGGGGGGTGTGGCCCTGCAAACTATGAGGGGGTGAATGAGGATGAGAGCACCCAAGATCAACTTTAGGAGAAGAAGATCTAGTTTGAAGAAGATGTGACTGAGGAAGCGTCTTGCATGGCGCCATGAAGACTCCCATGCCTCAGAGCTTCCAATTCGTGTGGCTTGCAGGTTTCAAAAGAAGAGTGGAGGGTGGCGGCGGAAGTTTTAAACCCATGAGGTGACTGGAGTGGGGTGACAGATGTGATCAGACGCCAGGTGGCTAGTTGCCTGACCAGGTGGCCTCCTCGTGGTGTGATCACACCATCGGATCGGAAGCACCCCATCCAGGGGTTGATATTTGGTGTGGGCTATGTTCCTGCAGGCGATGACTGTGGGATGAGAGGGATTGGTGGAAGGGGAGCATGAGAAGACTCCTTCCTTCAACTCGACATCGAAATTTTCCAGTAGGTCAACAACTTGATTTATCGTTCTTCTTAAATGGGAGGGAAGGATTACCCATTGAGGTTGGAGGGTTGATTTGATTATGAGAAGCCCATTCATGAGTCTCCATCTTGGAGAGATTTTCTCCATGTCTTCCCCATTGAGAAGATGTGAGAGGAGATTTGTAAAAATTTGTGTGTTTCCTTCTACAATGATGGGGAAAATATCTTGCTCTGTGGCCTCTTGTAGAACACAAAGGAGGCCCCATATTTCCGCAGCCTTGTTGGTGTTGTGCCCAATATTTCCTTCCATAATATGGGGGATTTCCCCTTTACTGTTTTGGACGACTGCTCCATAGCCTGCAGGTCCCGGATTCCCTTTGGAGACCCCATCAAAATTTAGTTTGTAGCAGCCTATAGGTGGAGCTTCCCATTGAGTGGGGCTAAGCTTACGACTGACAACAACAGTAGGCCTGTCGGGGGTGGGGTGGAGATTGAGTAGCCAGGTATTGAGGATGTGACTCTCATTTTGTGGGTCATTTAGATCCTGAGCCATCCAGGGATGCAAAGATATTGTTTCATTGATGTTGGTGTGGATTGTGGTCCACACTTCTTGCCAAGCCCTGGTAACCGATTTACAGATTTGTCTGTTCCTCTCTTTCCAGATTTGTCAGAGAATGAAACCTGGTAAAAAATGCCAGATTCTATTGAGGATGGGGGATTGAAAGGTTGATATTCTCCATTCTGTGATAGTTTCCTGAAGACCTGTGTGGTTCCTGTCCGTGGTTCTCATAAGGTTGGTGTTGTGATCCCAGATGCATGAACTATAGGTGAACATGTTTAGGAGATGGTTTTGAGTTTCCTCCTTTGAGCCGCATAACTGACACCAGGAAGGACCAATGAAACCCCTTTTCCTTAAGTTGTCCCAGGTGAAAATTTTGTTGTGCGCCACTAGCCAGAGGAAGGTGTTGATTTTTGGCCAGGATTTCGTGTCCCAAATCTTGCCCCAAATCTCTTCCCAAGGCAAGGTTTTGTGACTTGCTTTTAGGTGGTAATATTCTTGAATGTTAAAGGTACCTTTGGTGGAGTGTCCCCATCTGAGGATGTCCTCCCCTTGTTGACTTAAAATTTTCCTTGAATCAAGATGCTCCTGCATAGGATGGAGATTTATCTCTGGGGGCATATTTAGGTTCTTTTGGGAATTTTTCCAGGTGAACCAGATTTCCCCTAGGACATTTGGGTTCCAGAAATATACCACTTTGTGGAGTCCCACTGCAGTTGTGAAGGGGATGAAGGCTCTGAGATTTGTATCGGTATTCAGGGCTGGGGGTTGTTTCCAATAGTAATTCCAAAAGAGAGTCGAAGATCCACTTTGCAGTTCCCAGAAAGAGTGGTCTGTGATGAGTCCCCAATTATTCCTGGCCATGTTCCAGATGAGTGAACCTGGGCTTTGACCATTGCACCTGATGAGCTCTCTTTCTGGGATTGTGGGAGTGTATTTTTTCCTCCATAGACGTGCCCAAAGGTCTTGGGGTCTCTTTAACCATCTCCACCAAATTTTAGCACTGAGGACCTTGTTGAGAATGGTTCGGTCTCTGAGGTCGAGGTCCCCTGCTTTCTTTGGATTACAGACTTTTTCCCATCTTACCAGGGTTATTTTGTGCCCTTCTTTGTTTCCCTGCCAGAGAAAGTTTTGTTGAATAGTTCTTAAGGTGTCGAGGATAAAATTTGGGGCCAACAAGGCAGAGAAAGTGTAGACAGGGAGGCCCTGAAGGACTGACTTGAGAAGGATGAGGCAAATAGGTAGATTGAGGGAGAAAAAGGTCGAAAGGGAATGTCTCTTTCAAAAGTTGGATAGCAAGGAGTCCCAGGATGCATTTCATAGTGGGTTATCAATGAGGGGGATGCCGAGGTATATGGAAGGGAGAACACTACGAGTAAAACCCAAGATTTGAGTGAGGTGGTTTTGGATCTCAACAAGCGTGTTGAAGAAGACTTGGGATTTGGTCAAATACACCTCCATGCCCGAAGCCTCATAGAAGAGGTCAATGATAGATCTGAATTGTAGGGCTTCTCTGGCTGTCGACATTCCCATAAGAAGTATATCGTCCATGAATTGGCTATGATAGATGGGGGGAGAGATTCCATGGGGGTTGAGGCCAGAGAGGGAGTTATCCTTGATGGCTTCTTTGATAGTGCGACTTAGCCCTTCTGCCATAAGGATGAAAAGGAAGGGCGAGAGCGGGTCCCGTTGTATTATTCCTCTTGAGGGGGAGAAAGTTTTTGAGGGAACACCATTAATGAGGATGGAAAATAGGGTTGAAGAGGTAAGGTTGAAAATCTAGGAGACCCAAGTGGGATCAAAGTCAAAGGCGAGGAGAGTTGAGCTTAAATAGCTCCAACTTAACTTATCAAAGGCTTTAGAGAGATCCAGTTTTAGGAGCATACCTTGAGTTTTGGTTGAGTGTAGTGAGTGGATTAATTCGTGAGCCATGATTACACTGTCTAGGATTTATCTTCCCTCCACATAACCAAATTGTTTCGGGGATATTAAGAATGTTAGAATAGGTTTAAGGTCAGTTGCAATGATCTTCATTAGGAGTTTGTAGATGACATTGCAGTGGGCAATGGGCCGGAAGTGTGAGGGAGAAGTAGTGTCATTTTCTTTGGGTATGAGGGTGAGAAAGGTTGCATTGAGGGCCTGAAGGACCTTCCCAGATATTTTGGAGTCCTCGATGATTTCCCAAACATCTTCACGGATGATGCCCCAACAATAGTGGAATAAATAAGAAGTGAACCCATATGGCCCAGGGGCTTTTCCTAGCGGGGTGTCCTTAAGAGATTGATTGACCTTCCTCCTGAGTGATCGGTCTCATGAGTGCCTCATTTTTCTCTTTATTGACCTCCTTGGGGATGTTCATGAGGATAGAGTCAATATCCCACGAGCGATCTATTGGGGGTTCCGTTAGAATATTTTTGTAGTAAGAGAGCATTTCCTTTTCTATATCAACAAGTTGCTGAATCTTTGTTCCTTTCTCTGAGACTAGGTGAGTGATGCAATTTGTTTGGCGTCATTGAACCATGGATCTGTGGAAACATTTGTTCCAGAATATCTCTTCCTACGCCCTTCTTTCTGCGAGATGGTTGTTTAGAAGAGTCTCCTGCTTCTTTAGGGCTTTCATAAGGCCTTGTAATATGATATGATGTTGGAGTATTTGCATTTTTTTATTAAGGTTTTCCTGTGCTTGAAAGATGTCGCCAAAGGTGGACTTATTCTAGGATTTTAGATGTTGTTTAAGGGTTTTTAGCCTTTTTTGGAGTCGGTACATCGGGCTCCCTGTTTAGATGGTCATTTCTTCCCACCATTGTTTGATGTTTGCTTGGAAATATGGGTGTGTCAACCAAAATTTTTCAAAGAGGAAGGGTGTTCTGGCTATGGTGCCACTGATGTTGATAGTCATTAGTATTGGCCAATGATCCAACCTCAGGGTGTCGATGATTGTGGCATTCCAAGCGAGGTCGTCCATCATTATGGCTTCTGAGAGGAGGAAACAATCTAGTCTACTGGAGAGGTGTTGGGCTCCCAAGCATCTGTTGGACCAAGTGAAAGGCCCATTATTTGTTTCTACGTCAATGAGTTTTAGAAGGTCAATGGTGTGATTGAAAACAACACTGTCGTTTCCCAAAGTGCATGTGCCTCAATTTTTTTCCTCCACACCTGTGATCATATTGAAATCTCCCCTGAGGATCCATCTTTGGGAGCCGATGTGGTTGGATATCCAGTCCAAGTGTTGGAGTAAGGCTTCCTTGTCTCCTGGTCTAGGGGGTCCATAGACGTTTGTGATGTAGCCTTATTTGTTCGAGCCAATAAGGTGAAAGGAGGTTGTGATGGTCCATTTAGAGGTGAAAAAATTGTCAAGTAGAACCGTGGTTAGATTCCAGAGCATCGCTAGGCCTCCAAATGCCCCCCTGGAATCCACCTCCACATGTTGGTCTTACTTCCAACATTTTTGAAGAGTAGAACGCGCTTCCTCTCCCACACATTTTATTTCTTGCAAAAGAAGTATATCTGGTTGTTCCTTCTTGATTCTTTCTTTGAGAAAACCTTGTTTGCTTTTTGCGTTGAGGCCCCGTATATTCCAAGATAGCATCTTCATGAGGACGATGGGGGTTGGAGGGGAAGGAATCTATCTGAGATCAAATGAATTTGACCTAAGTTGACGAGAAAGTTACCAACATCTTGAATGAGTTGGTGTTTTGGTTTTATGCCCCTTTTTTTCTCATCTTTTATGGGCTTGCGTTGTTCCTTTGAGGTTCCTTTTTGTATTCCCAGATTTGTACTAGCTCCAGCTGATCCCCCTGCTGAAGAGTTGAGAAAGACTTTGTGTACTTTGCATAGATGATTAGTTGGTATGGTTTACAGTTGCTTCTTGTGGTAGGATTTATCTAGATGTGCCATATCTATACTTGCTAGCCCCTGATCCTCCAGGTCCATGTCTGGATCCCCCATTTCTGGGCCAATATTCACCGGAAGGGAGGTCTCCGTGATAGGTGGTTGCGAGGAAGATGGGGCAAGGGGGTCGGGAATGGCAGAGTTTTAGCCAGTTTCAGGAGTTGTCAGAGGGTTGGTTGAAGAGGAGGGGGTATCTGAGGGGGTTTGAAGGGCTTCAAAGGATTTCTTGGTTGGGGGTCCAGGGGGGGCCTGGGGGGGTGCTTTCTTGGCTTGATGTCTACGCCGACCTGTGACCTGGGTGAAGTCGTTCTTGGATTTGTCAGGATATTCCATAGAAGGTTTGGTAGGGTTATTTAAAGGGCATTCGCGGAAGAGATGCACATGCTTGTGGAATTTGCAGCAACAAAAGGGGATGTGCTCATAATCTAGGGTTTGGGACCATTCATCATCTTGATAATCCAGGGTGATGGCGCCAGGGAGGGGTTTTGAAATATTCAAATAGACACAAATGCGGGCATAAGTAGTGTACCTTCATTGTCTTGTCGCCTCCAAGGCTTTGACATAGATGCCAATGGTGTTACCAATTCCTACGAGGATCTCTTCTAGCCAAAATTATCGTGGGTGCAAATATAGCCTCAGCTAAACCAGAGCGTGGGTGAAGTATTCCTTTTTCGCGCTGAATCTCTCCATCCAGAAATAGAGAAAAAGGCCTGTTGACTTATAGAAGTACGACCCTCCTTTGAAGATTTGATTTCTATCCTCTAGGTTGTGCAGTAGGATTGTAAGGAATCCTTTTGATCCAAGTTGGAGGTCATAGTGACCCTTGGGTTTCTACCAGTGCTGAATCCATTTGACAAGGTTTTTTTCTGAAGGCCATCATCCTAGGAATTTCCCTATCAGGGCGAAATCCCTCATGTATTGTTTCTGATCTTCTATTCTTGGAGAGCTGATGATATATTTGGGAGCGATCTGGGCTTAAGATATTCATTTGTTGGGTTACCAAGTGTGAGATGTTTTTGGGTGACTGGATTCTGGGTCGATTTCCATTTGTTTTTCCTTCGACATTTCTTCCTCCCAGATTATTTGTTGCATGCCCTCAGGGAGTTCGAAGGTCGGTCGTTTGGAGTGGTTGGAGCCGTTCTCCTTGGCAGTGAAAGAACTATAGGAGGGGGCTGAGAGCCCCCCTCCCTCGACCTCCATGGCCATGACAATGGAAAAGAGGGTGGCTGGTTTTGAGGATGAACCCTAAACATAGAGCGGCTTGTATGAGTCCGATCGTATAAAAATATTTTAATAACTATTTATTATTATTATTAATTATTATATATATTATTTAATAATCAATAATTATATTATTAATTATTAATCTAGGAGAATGTCTTCCCGATGTTGTCCAAACATCAACACTCCCTCTCAATGAGGGAGACTTTATACATCATGCCAAGATTGTCTTTGAAGTATACAAAGCTCTCCCTAGACTCATGACACTTGTCTATCAATCCTTCGAGATGTCTCTCTCCCACCTGAATTGAGGGGAAACTCCCCCTATGGATCTCCCTCTATGCCAAATGACTCTCTCTAAGATCAAGCTCACTTTGGTTCCACATGTGATAACATCTAGCATCTCGAGTCTTTATCATTCCTAGTTAAATCAACATGACTAAGGAGAAAGACTACACCTGGGCCATTCACCAAAGGTACACCCTTGTGAGTGAGTGTCAACCCGATGCTATCTGACACATGAAAAGATCCTCAAGCACCTCGAGTCCATATCACTCCTTTTCATGATCAAGGAAAGACTGCGCCTGGGCCCATTTACCACAAGTACACCCTTGTGATAAATGTATCCTATCTCCCTTGGTCTGCATCCCAATCTAGGAGAAGGTCTGCCCGATGCTTACTCGGGACATTCACTACAAGTACACCCCTATGGGTGAAAGTCTACCAGATGTTTCCACACACTAGATGAACACTTGCACATCGAGTCTTTTTTTCTTTGAAGACTACACTTGGGCCATTCACCACTGGTCAAACCACCATGACCAATCTTGGAAGAATATATTTCCGATGCTGAAATATCAACACTCCCTCTTAACTAGGGAGGTATCTTTCCATGATTTCTTCATGTAGTAGTCCATTGAATATTCTGTAATCAACTAATAGGACACAAATACTACCATGCCATCAGTAGCTCGAATCATTTTTCATAGTCTTTGCAATCAAGCATCACACATCTTCTCCAAGTGATCTGGTAGTCTCCATGACAATTAGCTAGTAGCATACAACTACTACAATGCCATCCAATAGAACATGACTGTGTTGATACATAGTAGTACACAACTACTGTCCAGTGGTACGCAACCACTACTAGTAGCACACAACTACTGTCCAGTGACACACAGTCACTGCCAGTGGTACAAAACCACTGTAGTAGCACACATCTACTGTCCAGAGACACAAAGTCTTCGCTAGCGGTACACAACCATTGTAATAGTAAAAAAATACTGTCCAAAGACACACAGTCTCCACCAGTGGTACACAACCACCGTAGTAGAAAAAAGTATGTCACACATGGCACTCCCATGTGGACTTATAGAGGCTACTCCATCAAGAAACACTAGGGTCAACTCCCCATAGTGTGTGACTTCAAGGTCAACTCCCTTGACGTGTCCTCATGTGTTCTCCACAATGGACATGTCCTCATGTTCTCTCCAAAAAGGATGTTGGGATATAATCCCAAACCCACTTATCCCTCTCAGATAAGTTTCCTCACATATCAAATCAACTCATTCACGAAGGTGTACGATATGGAGAATGTCTCAGGAAGCTACAAACATCAACACTCCCTTTCATCGTGGGAGGCATTCTCTACCATGCCAAGTCTGTCACATAAGTACTCGAACGTCATCTTGGTAATGGGCTTGGTAAGAACATCAACAACCTGCTCTTCTGTAGGAAGGTATTGCACCAGTAGTTCCTTCCTCTGCACCATGTATCGAATGTAATGGTACTGGATCTCAATGTGTTTCAATTTGTCATGAAACAATGGATTCTATGAGAGCTTCACACATCTTTGGTTATCACAATGAATGACGGTGGAATCCAGCACATGTCCAAATAAATATACAAGGAGCTTGCGAAGCCACACTGATTCACAGACTTCCACACTCAATGCAATGTACTCTACTTCTACAGTGCTCAAAACCACATAATGTATTTTCCTGCTACACCAGGAAACCATGACAGATCCCAAAGTGAAGCAACACCCGGAGGTGCTCTTCCTTTACACTGTTCTCTTTTCCCAATCAGAGTTAGTATATCCATGCAATCTCATGTCAATACTTGAATTATATCTCAGACCATGTTCAACTGTGCCTCCCAGGTATCTCAACACATGCCTCACAACAGTCCATTGTGTCTGTCTTGGATGACTCATAAACTGGATAAATGCACTCATTGCATAATAAATATCTGGTCTGGTGTTAACTAGATACATCAATGATCCAATAAGATGTATGTGTAGGGTCAGATCAATCTTGTTGGAATCGGAAGAAGACACACTTAGTTTCTTCAAATTCATCACCATTGGTGTGGCCATGGGCTTACAGTCAACATCCCAAACTTCTTCAATATTTCAACTTTGTACTTCCCATGACTTAGGAATATCTCATTAGTTCTTTGCCACACCTCTAGTCCCAAGAAGTAGTGCATCATACCAATCTCCTTCATCTCAAACTCAAAGGTCAACACATACTTGCATTCAACAATAAGGCTCTCTGTATCGGTGATGAATAAATCATCAATGTAGAGGACCAAAATCATGGACTCACCATTAACAGTCTTGTAGTATGGATTGGGATCAACAAGAATTTTTTTAAGATCAAACTCATAAGTTTTCCATCATTCCTCACATACCAAGCTCTAGGTGCCTAATTGAGTCCATACAGGGCCTTCTTCAACCTACATACATGAGACTCCTTCTCATGTATCACGAAATCCTCTAGCTGCTCGATGTATACTTCTTCCTCAATCTCTCCATTTAGAAAGGTTGCATTCACATCCATTCGATGTAGCCTCCAACCCATGGATGCTAAAAGAGAAATAATCATTCGAATAGAAGTGTATCGAGCAACAAGAGAAAATATATCCTCATAATCTATTCCCTCCACCTAAGAGAATCCTCTAGCAACAAATCTCTCTTTGTTATTCTCGATGCTCCCGTCAGATATGTGTTTGATCTTATAGATCCACTTGGAAGTCACTACAGACTTTCCTTCAGGTCTTGGAACAATATCCCACACATCATTCTTCATGATGGATTGATACTCCTCCATCATGGCATCTCTCCATATTGACTGAATAGATGCCTCTTCATAACATGAAGTCTCATAATAAATGATGTGGATCCTAACTGTGGCATAACACAGATATCTCTGAGGTATATTTCTCTCTCGAAAGGTACCATGAGGAGATCCATGTCCTTCTGCCTCCTGTAGAGTCTGACGAGCCCATGCATGTCTTTTCTGACCTACTACAATATCTCTGGGAACATCAACTAGAGCTACAGGATCAATGGGATCAATTGGATGAATAGGCTCAACTGTCTCCCTATGAATCGTTGGAGGGTCAGGGGGAGAAGGCACCATCTCTTCCTTTCTCTCACTATCAATATCCATGTGAGATCCTCTAGATCTCCTAAAGTCTACCTCCTCCTTAAAGGTAACATATCTTCTCACCTCAATCTATCTCTAACTAGGGATGTAGATCCGGTATGCCTTCGAAGACTCATTGTACCCCACAAATGTATCCTTTCTTCCTGAAGGGTCTAGCTTGGTCCTTTTCTCCTTGGGTACATAAATGTATACTTGACACCAAAATATCCTGAAGTGTCCAACCTTAGGCTTCAGTCATGAATTGTGTCCATACTAGACATATCGTGGTCGTGGAACAAATGTCTAATACATATCGAGGTTCCCTCATGGAACCAATGTCTAAGACATATCCAGGTTCCCTCATGGAACCAATGTCTCACAAGACATATTGAGGTTTCCTCGTGTAACAAATGTCTTGGTTCCTTCACTTGATCATCTGAGGCATGCCAAGATGAAGTCTACATTCCCTCCTACTATTCCATGCAGGACCCTCTAGGGAGAATGTCTCATGATGCTGCCTCAAACATCAACACATTGACACAAGCTTCATGTGATCTCGACTAAGAGGATTTTTCACTTCTTCTCACTTCAAAGGAAGTCTACAATGATCACATTAATTTTCCAATTCAATGAAGTGTAAGAAACCACCTCTAAATTGTGTAGACAACAAAAGGAATTCTAAGATATGGTTGCACTACCACAAAAATCTAATGGAACCCTCATCTGAACTGGTGTCAACAGAGATGATAATCCTCCACATTGATTCGATGAATCTAATCAATGATCTCATGGTTCCCTCAACAATCTTGTGTGGCTTCTTTTCACTGTGATCTGGGGTCATGTACACAAACAATGTTTAGGCTTCTGTAGTCAACACAAAATCATATCCTATGTATATTTATTGGTTTGGATTATGATAGGACTGATCCACTCAACCTTATCAACTAGGAAAATCAGCCAGGCTTCTAGCATCTTATACATCTCCTTCTTAACTTTCTCTTTGAATCTGGGGTTCAAACAATATGGCATGTGTTTAACTGGTCTTGAGTCAAGATTTAACTCTGTCTTCGTCTCCCCTAAATATCCCTTAATGCCTTTTAGTTCTGAAAATATTGTAGGGAATAGGTCCTCATATTCTTGCAACATAACCTGTATCTTTGTCACGGTCTGCTTGTCCCAATAGTCTCTAATGGATGCCAACTTAGGCTAGTCGTCAGTCCCTATATTTAATTTCTGCAACTTCAAGGGTTTGGTATAGGAACTACTAACATTATCTAAAATAGTGTCGTGCACAACTCTAGTGCCTTCTAACTCTTTAAATGTCAAATGCCTAAGCTCTTCCTGGTCTTCGGGGTCTCTTGGGTCTTCATCAATTTTACTACAAGTCAAAGGTATTCATGCAGGGGATGGGTAAAGGATAGATGAAGGAGGTATTCATGTTAGGGACAAATGACAAGAGGATGTATAGGATTAAATTCATCAGAAAAAAGATTTTTCTTAATTTTTTGCAAAGCTAGAGTGATTTTAGGGAACTTACCTAAGAATAAGAAGTCTTGGAAGAACTATCTTTGAAGGATTTCCTAGCAATCAGTTTTTCACCGAGCCTCCTCATGTACATAGAAAGCAGTTGGAATTTGTCCCAAAGAATGAATAAACTGATGTACCCAAAATTGGGAAAGAAGTTGTGTAGCTTCCCATACCTGAATACAATGCGCAACATTCTCCGGTGGATAAAAAACCCATCATATGCTACCAAGTTGAGGTCTGATTATTTGGCTGATGTTCCTGATTCGACTGAGTAACCTATGAAGGGGGAATAAAGCGATGTTGGATGGAATGATTTTCTTTGTCCTAGGAAGATAAAGTACCCTTGTGGGTGGCCCATCATATAGCTGAATATGATCTTAGTGCAACATCAAGTACATGAATTCTTTGCTCTGGCGCAACTTTATCCTTCATCTCAACAATAAAGCTACGTAAATATAAAGTGCCATCATAAATACGATTGTTGTATCCTTTTCGTCACCTGGATGAGAAAAAGAGGGACACTTGCAAGTTCAGTTGGGTTAGCTGAACATGAAAAAAGTTATTGCAAGAGTTAGACACATCAAGAACAAGAAAAAAAAAAACAACTAAGCTAATAACAATTAAAGAAACTAAACTAAAGTGCATAAGGAAATTAGAACCAAAATCAACCAAATAATTGACCAATATTCATGCTACCAATGGATAGATTGTATTAGTGGGAAAAAACCAAAGAGAAAGGGAGACTTATGGGTCCCCTCTTCCTCCAAGGGAGGGCTCTTGAACCCCCAATGAGAGAGATCTTCTTACAAATAGAAATCTAAAAGGAAATGGTGAAGAAATTCAAATCTCATTCACTCAAGAGGAGATGTGAATGGCCCAATGAAATGGTGCTTGTATGCTCCAATGAGGAAAGAGGTTCCTTGTAGGAGAATAGAGGCAACATAACAATAAAAATAGATTCTTGAAAATATAGTGCACCCATGGCCTCTTTTTATAGCAAAGCTTTAAGGCATTATCCAACCGATCTTTAGTGTGAACAAGGGGCCCTTTAGGGCACCTTTAGGTATTTGACCAGCCCCCCACTCGGATTTAGCTCAAATTTGGGGGTCAAATCAACTTGGGAGTTGAACCAGAAGTGGGTGGGAAGCCGACCAAAATCATAAATGTGTCGTTCTGAGGTGTGCACGACTTTTTGCGTACACAGTTGCGCATCAGGCACATGTGCGCTTTCCCTGTGTTTTTGACTGCCACACGTGCGTGCAATTCCTTTATATTCTGAGCGCATGATGATTTTATAACCAGTTGTATAGTTTGTGTCATTTGGAAATGCATTGTTGGGCCATGAATGAACTAATAGGTGTTTGGAGATGTTGGATTCTTGTAACCATTTGCGGACGAAATTTCAGTGATAACATATGCCCCCTGATGTGTGAGGTTAGGAGAATACGTATAACTAAAACACATCAATGTTTCTTATAATGAGAGTACCATTGTAAGAAAGACTGTTGAGAGAAATTTCAAGAGCGACCCATTGGAGGGAGAGGGGAACCTATGGGACCCAAACCTTTCTCTAGGTGTGGAAAAATAAAATTTTGTACAAACGAGGCTAGCATGCCCCATGCTCGTGTCATGTAACTCAAAATGTGTAAGAGAGTAATTGAAGCTGTATGTTGACGTAAATAACTGCAACGCCCTTTGGGGTGGTTTTGTAATGGAAAAGGACAATTCTGATGGTGAACAAACTCTGAAAAGAGGCGATGACACCTGTAAGAAGTGTCGATAATTCACGGGCATTGATAGGCCAACAAATTTAAGAGATCTTTGGAAAATATAAAAACAACTGCAACAGTCGCAAAGTAAGACCCACCATAACATGAGATAGTGTTGAAGTCGAATGTTATGGGGGTCAATGACAACAGAGAACAATGGTGGTTTTTTCTGTGTCATCCGAGACTCCTCATTGTAAAGGGAATGAGAGTCAAGATACTATTGCCCTCCTAGAAACTGTGCTGATGTCGACAGAAAGGGAGACGCAACTCTAAGAAGCAAAGGGCTTCATAAAATCCATTGGATGAGATGAGGAACTGATGAAGTATATGGACAAAGTCAAGATGCGGTGAGACTCAAGACTGCCCGTGGTTGGGGATATATGTGAAGTATGAGTGGCATCAACTGTGAAACTAGATCTAGTGTCAGGGGGATGACTAGACGTGTGTTAAATTGTGTCAGAGGCGTGACAAAGTGTACAAATGTAGAGATCAGGGTACATGGACTATGGGATACTTGGGGTTTTTATGGACAATGTCAACAAGAGTAGAAGGTAATGAATGCCCCAACCAAGGGCGACACGGGTTGCTGTGCTGGAAAAGAAGGGTGCTAAAAGTGATAACAAAAGCTATGTAAATGTGGGAAACAAAGGCTTTGTACAATTACCAAATGAATAAAGAATAATTTGGGATAAGTGTGTAGATACATAAACGGGTGCCCCAGTGAAATATGGCTTGGCCTATGAGGGTGCAAGTGGCGTGGAGAATTGGTGGAGGGTGGGGGCCCCATAGGTGGGTTTATGTATGGGGTAAATGAATGGAGAGCAATCTGAAGGTGGGAAAACTAATTCTGGATGAAATGGAAGGTTAATGATATTGTGCGGGTGCAGTCAAAGTGAAACGATGATGAGAGATTTGGGGAGTCCAGTGGGAAGGCTAGCATGATGAGGGGAAGAAGTAAGTGGTTGATTCTCGAACATGGAAATGACTATCAGGACTCCCCTCCCTAGGGGGGTGGAAGCAACATGAGTGTCAAAGTGCCAAAGGGGAATATGAATGAGACAACTCATGTGGGGGAGAATGCTACCGGGTGACAGTACTTGAAATGCAGTGGAGGTGATAGTACTGCAGAGCCGGGTGTGAGGATCCTACGGGAAAATGTCGGAGGGTGTGACTGGGAGATGCAATTGATATTCAGAGGGAATGATTACATGCCAATGTCATTCATATACCTGAAGGGGTTGCGTTGATGAGTGATGACCAAGTACCTGCACACATAAAAACTGAATACCCGACGTGAACAATATCTGAAGATAAAGAACATATAACAATTATTCAATAATTGTGAACATAAGCATGCATACCTAGACATGATGTGAAAAAAATGCTCCTCCGGGGCTGAGGATGGATGGGGACTTGGGGAATGTGACTGTGTAGGTAGCAGGATCCTGATCCCGTGGCTGAAGATGGATCGGAAAACAGATGCTTTGAGCTCCTGTAATTGAGTTTGCAAGTTTGGCAAAAGGGATTATATATAGCTGTAGGGCCCATAATGCCACCTCATTTGTACCTGCTATCATAGTGAGTTTATGAGAGGTTTGAGAGGATATTTGGAGATTCTGGGAGATTGAGCCAACCGATCTAGGATTAGCAAGAGCCAGGTTAGTGGTCTCATCCTTCTACATAGTAGTTAGGATTTCATTTTTTGGGCAGGGACGTATGGATGGCCGTACTAGGAGTTTTTGTGAGGGTGGGCCCCCAATGCATGGGAGATTGAAAGATTCCCGCGCTTAGGTGCGCGACTATAATTAAGATAGCCTTGCATGGGGGCACTTGAGTGAGGAAAACAGGCGTGCATTGAATGCGCACTTGTTCGAAGTATAGATGTGCACTCATGCGCGACTGTTTCTATGACAGTTGCGCATGTGTGTACAACTATGTATCGAACATGCACGTATGAATGTGAGCCTGTGCATGTGACAGGGGCACATGAATGCGCACCTGTGTCTTAGACAGTTGTGCATTGATGCGAAGCTGTGTGACGAACATGCGTGTACATGTGTGCATTTTTGGGGGAAACAGTCGTGCACATGAGGCAAAGCTGAGGGGGTGTAAAAACTTATCTTTTTGAGATTTGGTGTTTTTGTGGTTTGTGATGTCTGATCAAGTACTGTTTATGTGGATGCAGGTGACCAATTCGGGATGCCAGTCCACTGGAGGGAGAGGGACTAGGCATGCCTCAGGAAGGCAGTGAGGGATGAGGAGCGAGGTGTGTAGGGACCTTTGGCAGCTTATAGGTTTCTAAATTTCTTCGACTTCTCACTATTGTAGGCACAAGAGTACCTGCTGCAGTTTTTGATATTGATGTGGAGCATTGATCTGCAGTGCTTCAATGTGTGGGGGGAGTAGCTCACATTCTCTACGATGGAGGATGTGTATTTCTTGACTGGGCTCCCTTTTCAGGGAAGCACTCTACCTGCTGATCCCTTGTTGCCAGTGGATGGACAATTCGCTGACCTGGAATGGATGTATTGTATCGGGGAAGAATTTATGTCAGGCTCGGTGGTGCGGATTGGGGCGATGGATTCCCTTGTGCATCATTTCATTGCAATGATGATTGTGAGGGTCTACGGATCCTTAGCTACTCAATGGATCAGTGGTGGTCAGTTGAGGATCATATAGAGGGCACTGGGTGGAGAGCATTTTGCTTGGGGATTGATGCTACACGCCAAGATGATCAGGTAGTTCAATAGGTGTTGAGTTGCGGACTTAGGGTATTTCTCCTTTGGGTCAATCTTGGTGTCCTGGTTCTTGGAGAGGGTGCCTATGTTGCACCCTAGAGTTTTGTTGGATGCACCTGGTGCACGGGAGCCACAATTGATGCAGTGGGCATTGATCTTGGTTCAACATAGGGGTAGGGAGGGTGGACATTACTTTATGGCTGAGATAGCATGTGTGTGGCGTCAGATGCCACAGATAATCTTGCGATACTCGTATGACGGGATGGACTATCATCAGGATCCCGACATGGTCTTATCTCCTGGAGAGGTTTGGGACCACCGAGGTATGTTGATGTATTTGATGTTTTGTGTTTTGGATAGTATAGCATATGTTTTATGTATGGATGGATGATAATGCTATCATTTGTTTGTTGTGTTTGTAGATGTGGGGCCACGTGGATGAGAGGTAGAGTTGGTTAGAGCGTCGGCTCGTCAATGGCCTGAGATACCACCACGGGGAGAGCCGCGGGTAGGGAGAGATGCTGGAGGGATGAGGATGGTGCGAGGACAACTAATGCTAATAAAGTTGGTAGGAGGTGTCGATATGATTACCCTGGTGGAGGGCCTTCACATGCCCCTCCGGTAGAGGCTAGCAGAGCGCTAGAGGACTTTTTCCATCGTTTGGAAGTGGTGCTACAGGGAGTGTCTGAGGGCATGTGGATGTAGATCAAGGATGAGGGAGTCTTGGAGTAGTGCGTGGGTCTTTCGACGGAGTTGCAGACCCTGATCCGTAGAGAAACTGTAGGAGGGGTGACGATGACTGGGCGGCTACCCCCAGGACTTGGAGGACCGTCAACTGGTGGGGCACCTTCCCCAGAGAAAGGACCAGATGGTGGTGCTCTAGAGGCACCATGAGTTCTTTTGATGTGTATATATGTTTGTATTTATATAGGCCTGCGAGCCCATTTTGTATAGGATGGTGTGACACCTATTTTGTACCTATAGGGATTAGGGGGTTCACTTGCCTGTGGGAGATGTACATGTTGTACTATTGTTTTGTAAAAGTTGATGGCACATTGATCGATNATATATATATATATATATATATATATATATATATATATATATATATATGGGACCTTTGTGATGTTCATATATGATGATGTTTTGTGGTGCTTTTCATGATGTCTAATCTATATACTGTGACAGACTTTGATAATTTATGTATGTGTAATAATGTCTTGATGTGAGAAATGCCAATCTAATACTAGGTTATCCACATTATCTGCTATTTGATTGAATTGTTGTGGAATATGTGTAAATGTGATTGAATCAAAATGTTGAGATAAAAGTCTAACTTGCAGGTATTCGCGGAAGAGGTAGGGATCACGGATATGGTACACATTGTTCAACTGCAGGACGACGAGTTGGGAATCTAGTAGGATGCTAAGGTGAAAAATATGGCGGTGACTGGCCTCAGAAAGGAGGCTAATGAAGGTTGTGTATTCTTCTTGGTTGTTGGTTGCTGAGCCCAAACATATGCTACTGGAGTGGAGCCATTCATGTGAGGGGGAATAGAGGGCCCAAGCGACCGAATCGAGATTTTGTGTCCATCAGTTAGCCCTGTCAGCATAACTGATGTGGTAGGTCGATGGAGGAGTCATCTTTCAATAGCAAAAATGGTAGATCAACCATAAGGCATGGGGGAAAAAAGAAGAATAACAAAAACTCTACAAATGTGTACAAAAAGGAAAAAGCCTAGTGTAGAGTGGCTACACCTAGGCGTAATTTTTTTTGAGGTATAACCCATTGATGGGTTCTTTCAGAGAATGGCTGTTGGGGGAGGCCAGGATGTAGGCACCCATTGGAAATTCGCACCAGAGTTCTTGAGGCCAAAAGGCATGACATGATATGAAAAAGTATCCCATGGGGTAGTGAATGCAGTTTTATACTGATCGGCTGGGTGAATTTGAATTTGATTGTAGCCAGAGAATCTGTCCATGAAGGACAAAGCCTCATGGCTGGAAAAATCACTGATAATTTGGTTCATAAAAGGCATTGAGAAATTGTTTTTGGGACAGGCATGATTGAGATCACGAAAGTCATACAAACGCGAATAGTGCCCTGTTTTTTGTTGTCAGGGATGGGTTTGGAGACCCATGACATATATACGATGGGGTATATGAACCCTGCAACACGTAATTTGTCAATTTCGTCTTTGATGGCCACTGCTTTGGATGGGTGTAGTGGGCGTTTCTTTTGTTGCACATGTGTGATATCAGGCCATGTGTCTATACGATGTTCGACAATAGAAGGATCAAGTCCGGGCATCTCGGTGTATGACCAGGAAAAAATGTCCCGGTATTCCTGGAAGAGAGATTTGTAAGCTCTAAGTTCTTCAGGAGAGCATCCGATGCCAATGATGACTTCTTCTACGATTCTAGGTTTGATGGAAATATTGATTTTGACAGTGGGGGAAATGTTGGTCATGTTGCCTTCTTCAAAAGCATTGGGGGAAGGGATAGGGTTGTTGAACTAGTCTATATGCCTTGATGGGATAAAATATTTGGTTTCGATTGTGTATATGGAGTCTTGGATAGGGGTCTCAAAGGATTCATACGAGAGAAACAATGCTCTTTGATGGAGCACATTCCATGGGAAATCGTGGGTAGTTAATTCCTCGAGGATGTCTTCATCACAGTGGAACTAGCGAGAATATAGGGGATCCAGGGGAGTAACATTGGTAACTGTCACCATGTGGTTTTCTTTTGGTGGTGACGATGTAGAGGGGGTGGCACAAGGAGGTTGCGATGGTTTGCTTGACATAAACCAAATATCGAGATACTGTGGTTTAAAAATTGTAGTTGGGCGTAAGATTTTCGTGGGGAAATGGACTGGAGAATTGGGGGGATTTGGGGGATAATATTCATATAGGTTATCCATCAACCATGGAGGAGTGTGAAGTGCCTCAGGCTCAGGAGAGATAATATGAACGACATAGAGTAGGGGTAATCAGTGGTACCTCTGGCAGTGGGGGAGGTGTAGGATTTTGGATAAGGGCCATTTGGCGATGCCTATATTCAATGATCGTAGGACACTGGTATGTGAAATGGTTAAGTGATTCACACAGAGAGAAAGGGCATCTCATCCGTTCGTTGACTAAGGTTGTGACATAGTGGATGTCAGTGATAGGAGTATTGGATGACATAGATGGAGGAGAGTCTTGCTGAAATCTTTTGTGTAATGACGTTAGCATCTGTCGAAATTGAGGTAGCACAGGGCAATGGTGGGTGTAATGGCCATACTATGAATATATGGCACATGCAAATTTGGTTCACAACCCTTTGCTACCTATAGTAGGGGATGTGGTGGTGGGATTAGGGTTGCTGGATGAAGCGAAAAGCGGTGTGGTTTCTCGAGGGAGGTGAATTAAATTGTGTAGCTCGGGGAGAGAGGGACATCTATTGGTGGGGTGTCCTTCTTTCTCACATAATGTGCAAGGAGGTTCGACTTGGGGGGGGAGTGGAGCGATGGGCTCTACTATCTAGTGAGGGGGGGTGTGGGGCCATTGGGGTTAGGATTGGGATCTGCATTGGGGTTCCCTCAGTTTGGGGAGGGAGGGATGGTTGAGAGACCATCTTAGGTGGGTGTAGATACCAAACTGGAATAACGAGCACCATGTTAGGAAGGGTAAGTGTTGCGGCTACCCAGAAATCTTGTACACCCGGTGGGGGGTAGAAGAAGGGGATTTGGGTAATTGCTTGGGGCACTGTCTCCCAAATCGAGATGTGATCCTGGGGGAGAGGGACATCGAGAACAAGTGGTGTTGGAGAGTTCTTAAGGGATTCCTGAGGTGGGAGTTCTGCAACTAGTGGGACATCAGGGAGTGAAGAAGCCTCGGTGGGAGGAATGGTATCGCTAGTGTTATTTCCATTGGAAGAGATGACACATAATTGAGTTGAGGGGTGTATGAGCGGGGATGCTCCGTGGTATGTCCCTAGCAACGATGGGTTTTTGAAAATTCTGGGGCCCATCTCGATGAGTGGGTAGGTGTCGAAATTAGTGTGGACAAAAGGTAGGATGTTATCGATGTTGGAGGAAGGGTTAGGATCGTAATGTGAAACTTGATCGATGGTGATGATCTTCCCGTTGTGGGGGAACATCATCGTTCGAAACATAGAAGAGGCTATTGCCTTCATAGCGTACATGTAGCTACGTCCGAACAAGATATTGTAATTGAGTGGGGTGTCAATAACCTCAATGTCAATAAGGATGGTTGTGTCCCTGAGTTCAACGGGGACATTTTGAAAGAGTCCTTCAGGAGAATATGGTCGTCCATCATAAGCTCTCAAAGTAATGGAAGATAGTATTAGCTCGGGGGAGTCGATTTTCTGCCATACGGTTTTGGACATGATGCATGTAGATGCACCTTCATCAATGATACATCGATGAATTGTGATGTTCCAAATTTTGATTGGTATCTGGAACGCTACCAAAGCAGGGAGACGGGGTTCCCCGCAATCTAGATCAAATGTGATGAGTCTAGTATCAACAGGGTCAACTTTCCCCAGGGCAAAAAGTAATGACTTCCATTGAGTGGGACAGGTTTGAAGGACTTTGAAGACCGACATGGCCACAAGGTATTGCGCCAAGTCATTGACCAAACTATAATTGTGTGCTGCCCTAGCTTGAGGGTTCTTGACATTCCATCGTAGTGGGATACAAGGAATGCGAAGGGGTGGTTCAATGTTGGTTGTGTAATCATCAAAGGTGGTCCAAATGTGATTGGAACTATTTCCGAAGTGGTGGGAGTAGATTCAGGGGGTGTGCTCTATTGACGACTATGCATTTTTAGAAGAATTTCCTCTTCACTAGTGAGGAGGATAGTGCGATCTACAGAAGTGCCAGGGTTTTTCTATTGTCCCATCTATGGTGGGGCAGGGTGTATCTTTTGTTGGGTATTCATCACCCCTTGGTGTGGAATAGTGTTCTGCAACACAGATGGGGGTGGTTGTTGCACATATTTTTGTGGGGCCTGCTAAGGGGCAGGCGGTGCTAAGGGACGTGGTCCGTTCACAGATTCTTTCATGCATTTAATGTTGGAAATTTTGGGGCAATGGTGAGTATAATGGCCATACTCACCGCAAAGGGCACAAGGGAAGTTTGTCTGGAGGTTGTTGTTATTCTTTCCTTGGAATTTGGTGTTATTTCCCCCTTAGGGGTTTTGGTTCCCATGATTCTAGTTTCCCCCAACAAGTTGGTTTTGTTGGGGGTTTCTTCCCCCCTGGTCCTGGATTATTGTTTCATTTTTTTCCTTTATTTTTGGCATTATTCGACTGATGGGCCAGATTTGTTGTATTCAGTCGTTCAAAATTGTGAAATTGTTGAATGGGAGAGGGATGAACAAAGTTAACCCCGACGTGTGGCTGTCCTTGTGGTGGAACCATGGGTTGTGGAGGACCAGGAAATGGAAAGTATGGATTATTTTGTGGCAATGATCCGTATAGTACATAGGAAGGCACGGTGCTTTCACTAGTGCTCAGGGTGTAAGATAAGGTAGAGGAGGTACCAAAACTTGGTTGAAAATCTAGGCACATCATGGGTGTCGATGTGGGTCCACTCATGGGTGAAGGGAGGACAACATGATATGGCTACTGACAAGGTGGGGGAGGGTAACAAGGGGGTCCCCCATATATGAGTGGATATTGGGGTGTACCGTACATAGTTTGTGGTTGGATGTACGGATTGTGATGTGTTGTGGTTCCAATCAATCCATCTGTTGAGTGGGACATCCCAGGTTTGTCCAGGCCGAATGGTACAGGTCTCGGGGCAAAAGGTAGTACCATATATAAGTATCCTGATTGTGCATAGATGAGGTCATGTTGTTGACCCTTGCTGATGGCTTCTTCTTTATATTGGGGGAAGTTGGAAGCCACATCTTTGGGAAGGAGGGAGACAAGTGATTTGAAAAACCAATCAAGGCATTGTTTCTTAGTGGTTTCTGCTTTGCATAAACTACGTCGCCGACACCATTCGTGAATGTGGTCGGCGATATGGGTGGATGATGATTGTTTAAACTCGAAGAGCAGTTCAAGACCATTGTCATGACAGTTTGGTAGTTGAAAGAAGGTCAAAACTGCTTTGGCCAACAATTCAAAAGTCACATGGGATCCTGACGTTTCATCTACATACCACTTGGTTGATGGGCCTGTGAGTGTGCACTGAAATAACCTTAACTAGACGGAGTCATCCATGATACTGTTTGAAAAGAACCATAAGTGGAAGGTCATGACAGGGTTGGCAGGTCATCTCCTATCTTTCCTTCAAACTTGGGGATGTCTGAAGGTAGTTTGGTAGGCATTGCAGGCCATGTGGGGTCGTGCAAGATAGGATCGTTGGTGAGCTTACTTAGATATGGTATGCTGAGGGAAGACAAGTATGTCATCTGGAGTGGTGGTGGAGGGTTAGTTCCAACCATGGTGTGAGTGGTTTGTGTACCTAACCTATGAGGGGGCTTAGGTGGGGTTGTACTTCCCCCTTGGGAAGAATTTTTCCCCCCGCTTCCTTCTAAAGGAGAGCTAGTGGATGGTTGGCCTTGGGAAGTGGACCCAAGTAAAGTGGAACCAAGAAAATATGATCCCAAGATAGTATCAATCACAGGGGTGTGAGTGGGTTGATCCGATGAATTGGAAAGACTAGGAACTCCCCCTAGAATAGGAGGGAGATTTAGCAAGCATATGGAATGATGGGGATTATGTGGGTCCCCTATGATGTTCAACTATCAAAGTGGATGTGTGAAAATGGTGATGAGAGAAATAAATGAACAAGATACTTTTGTATAACTTGGAACTTCACAATATACCTCACAATCACATGTAATCACAAGAGAATCATACATAAATCAAAGAAGCATACATGTGGGTAGGTGGATTTTGTCTGTGTGGGAGAACAAAGAAAACAAATGATTGTGTCCTAAAAGACGTAACATCCTTCCTCTCAAATAGCACTAGACCTTCCAATAGCACTCAAGAGTGGGGTCTGAAGCCACCAGAAGAGGGACTAGTGAAGGATGAAACAATCAGTTATAATGAGGGGTAGAGGGTGCATATCCCAAAAGAGATGGCGATATTTCCCAGTAGCCACACAAAATCTGATCAAGGTGCAATTGCAACCCATAATTTCCACCTGGGTAGATGTCCTAAAATTTGGTCACTAGGTACCTCGGTCAAAGTGTGGCATTTAGATTTTTGGCCTCAAAAATGGGTCATGGGCTGGATCCTGTCCAAGAGGTGGGTTCCTCAAGGGGGGACGCACAAAACAATTGGACCTCGACCATCGACCCTTCACGGGTATCTCCCTGCCTTATGGTGTTAGGAACTCTTGACTTGGAGGATTTAAAAGTTCCCTACTTGATAACTTCTAATGTTTGAAGATGTGAGAACCAAATAACATGGAGTTATTTGGATGCCTATCCCCGATATCCTACCTAGACTAAAAAAATTCTTTTGGCACCTCCTGTGGAGGAAAACTTAGTGAGTTTTTAGAAATTTTTTAGATGTGGTTATTATTGAGATTGGGGGTGTGAACCAATCTCGTTCAAATTTAAGTGGGAGTGGATAGTTCCTTCAAGAAAAGGGTGGGGCATTTCAGAATCCCTTTGGGGGAAACTTACTTCAACCTCCACAATTCGATATGAAACTATGTGAGTGAGTAGTGACTTTGTGTGTGAGCAAGTGATAAAATGTGCCAAATTTTTAATCAGTTAGGTGTCACATTGCAACATGTGGACTTCGTGTGGTCCTTACAAGTATTGATTACCTATCTTACTATATGTCATTGGTACAACCTTGCAGAATTTTAAAGTCCCTAAAGAAATAGCATATGGACATGTGAGTCCTTACCAATCCTTTAACTCCCTAATGTGATTTAATCTAAGAAATCTTCAAAAGTCTGTCCTAGATTGTGGACATGTATGGGCACTTACAAATTTAAGATGTTTGAAAAAGAAACTAAGAGGAGCCCTAGGGGGGATTTTGTCCTCTCCTAAAGATTTTGTCTTTAAGGGAGATGAACTCTTCCTCAATCATTTTTCTGATTCTCAAGATCGCTCTATGGTGCGAGAGAAGAGCATATTGTATGATTGAATTTTTATTTCTGGTCCCAATGTAAGTGTTTATATATGTGATAGTGAATGGTTCCAACTTAATTTTTATAATCAAAGAAATCCATCCATGTGGAAAAATGAAAGAAAAAGGAGGAGCAACATGGATTTTAACTCCCTAAGTGCCTATGTTTTGACTAACTCTTCATTTGGAGAGGGAATCTAAGTGTGGTTCATATTACAAATTACATAGAATCAATATTTAGAAGGCTAGGGGCCTTCAAAATATCACAACAAATCCTTACAATGTTGAATTTTTAGACAGATGTGCGGGTCGCAGAGTAGACAGAGGCACATGTGGCGCCGGTGCACAAATAAACAATGACATGTTGGCACAAGTGCGCAAAATGTGTTGAGAAACACAGTGTTGTTGGCACACGTTCTTGGAAGACACGTCTATGGGCTAAAAAACATGCGCACGTTCTGATACATGGTCGTGAAGAAAATTTTGAATGGAATTATCTTATCTCAGATCTGAATTTAGATTTTTTCATTTAGGCTTGGGTCGGTTATGATCCCTGCAAGTCAAATAAATCAAAAGGAAGTGCTCAAACAACCCAAATGGGGAGGAAATTGATACTTATCCCTAGTGGAGTCACCAATATGTTGTATCCTTTTCATCACCTGAATGAGCAAAAGAGGTACACTTGAAAGTTTAGTTGGGTTAGCTGAACAAGACATAAGTTAGTGCAAGAGTTGGACAGATCAAGCACAAGAAACAAATAAAAAACTAAGCTAACACCAATTAAAGAAACTAAACTAAAGTGCATAAGGAAATTATAACCAAAATCAACCAAATAATTGACCAATATTCATGCCACCAATGGATAGATTGTGTTAGTGGGAAAACACGAAATAGAAAGGGATACTTATGGGTCCCCTGTTCCTCCAAGGGAGGGCTCTTGAACCCCCAATGAGAGAGGTCTTCTTACAAATAGAAAACTAAAATAAAATGGTGCAGAAATCCAAAGCTCATTCACTCAAGAGGAGATGTGAATGGCCCAATGAAATGGTGCTTGTATGCTCCAATGAGGAAAGAGGTTCCTTGTAGGAGAATAGAGGCAACATAACAATACAAATAGATTCTTGAAAATATAGTGCACCCATGGCCTCTTTTTATAGCAAATCTTTAAGGCATTATCCAACCGGTCTTTAGTGTGAACAAGGGGCGCTTTAGGTATTTGACCAACCCCCCACTCGGATTTAGCTCAGATTTGGGGGTGAAATCGACCTGGGAATTGAACCAAAAGTGGGTGGGAGGCTGACTAGAATCATAAATTCACTGTTCTGAGGTGTGCACGACCTTTTGCGTACACATCCGTGCATTGGGCGCATGTGTGATTTCCCTGCGTTTTCGATTGGTGCACGTGCGCATGCTTCCTTTATATTCTGAGCACATGCTGATTTTATAACCAGTTGTATAGTTTGTTCCCTTTGGAAATGCATTGTTGGGCCATGAATGAACTAATAGGTGTTTGGAGATGCTGGATTCTTGTAACCATTTGTGGATGAAATTTCAGTGATAACAAGGATGTTCTCTAAACTTTGATCCAATCCACCTGGAAGCTCTAATAGTCGTGCAATGCCGTGAGGAGTTTTCATATCTTCCCTGTTGCCAGTTGTCAAAAGTGACCTATGAATATTCACCTACATATTGAATTCTCCACCAACTTACTGAGCCGTCTACAATAAGATTAATATAGTCGTCCTACTTCCCTGTAGTCAGAGTGTAGAGGTTATCCAAGGAATCTTCTTCCATATTTTCCTTGACCGAATCCGTATATCGAGGGCCTTGGTAAGGGTCTAGTGGTTGGGTTACTTTCATACCATCTGCTTCAAAATTCATGATTTCCTTCATGAGATCTATAACAATATAATTTTCATATGCCTAGTTCATACCCAATAGATTTGGGTATGGGTCCTTTTTCCCCATGATTTCTATGACTTTAAAATATGCCATTGTCTTTACTCCAGCTAAATCTACTTCAACATTATGTAGCCTCCCAACATGATAGGTACAATACTTATTGGCCATGTGCAATTGAATAGGTGAATAAACAAGCTTGGGCTTATCCATGGCTTCCTAGGTTTTCTTTGCTAGTATGTTGACATTAGATCCCAAATCTAGAATAACATCGCTAATTTTGTAGTCATCGATATGGACATTTAGTCTAAATTATCTTCCATATATCTACTTCCTCCTTTGTATTGTACATGTATGTCTCTCCAGAAGATTAACAACAATCGGCTCCTCTAGGATCCCTTCAGCCTCCACAATCCCCTTTTGTGTGTTCCACAACTCCTTGGTGAGTTGTTCATCACCAAAAATGTCAGAAAATAATTGTATCCACAAGTCAATAGTATTCTAGGGTCTTGCCAGAGAATCCATCTACGCAACTGAATTTTCTGCACAGTTAGGTTGTATTGAAAATCTTGGTTTTGCGACCATCAATACTACGTGATTAGAAATATGTCGGAACATCTTCGCAACATCCTTAAAGAATTTTTTATTTACGACATAGTCATATTTAACATATTCTAGTAATTCCTTGCATATCTTACTTTGACTCGAGTGGTCAACATTGACAATAGTGCTTGTTCCTCCTCTAGTAATAATATTAATATTGGGAGCATTTTCTTTAGTGATGGGTTGAGGCTTAGAATTAATCAAATTGGTGCCTTTCTACCTTGCACGATCCTCCCACTTTGCAATCAACTCAGGGAAATATTTGGTGGCATGGGTTTTGTTTATACATTGGGCACAGCATGGTATTCTTGGAAGAGGACAATCTCTAGAGAGACGTCCTTGTTCATCACAATTGTAACAATGAGTTGGTCATCTCCTGCCATTTCATACGCCTCAGAATCCTCCCCCACCTCTGCATCCTCCTCCAAACCCTGGTGGAACTTCATCAACCCTAAATATAGATATGTCAAACCCATCCACAAGAGCATCCATGTCATGAAACTACTTGGTGATGTGAGTGGGTGAACCACATAATTCACAGTATATTGTTTTTAGAACATGGGTATAATTTTGTAGGATTGGGAAATACCGAGGGGAATTCCCATGACTTGAAAAAATTTCACAGTATTCATTGGTCTGACTTCCTTGATGATTTGGAAAGGCGTGGTACTATATAGGGCCATGGAATGACGTTGTAGAAAAAACTTGTGGAACCCCTCCTGATGGTCCTATTGGTGGAGGCACCATCGGTTGAAGAGGGGGTCCTACACCCCTCAGTATGGGGAATTATGTCGCTATATGATCCTCAATGTAGCAACCAATACACATGACCTATGGGAGACCTACTCTAGGAATGGTTAGTTCTTTACTTTTATCAATTAACGTAGAAATATGGCCTTACAGTTGCAGAATATTATAGTCATCAGGTGGTTGTATCACCTGCAAGATGCCAGGATATCCCAACATCGCCTCAATTTTCATAGCCTATTCTAAGGATTTGCCTAATGTAGTTATCCGCTACTGGGTTAAGGGTATCCGAATTAGTGATAACAATCCCTATGTGAACCATTCTCGCTGGTCATCTTCGTGGATGGGGTTTGATAATTTCCCTATTGCATCTTTAAATATTTGGTTATAATCCTAAGAAGACTCACTATCCCTTTGTTTGATCTCCCGCAACTCAGAGAGGGCCTGTTGTTCTGAATAGGGTAAATAGAATTCTTCTATGAACCACTATTTGATTTGAGCAAGAGTGAAAGCCCGTCCTTGAGGATTTCCTGGTTCAATGGATTTCATTTACCATTTTAAAGAACGACCTCTTTAGGTGGTATGAAAATGGAATATTTTATTAGCATCAAAAGTTCTATGACACCAGATTCCCTCGCAAAGGAATCAATGTTGTTCAACATCCTCATCCCCTTTACCCAAAAATTATGGGTATCAGGTGAGGGATCCTGCATGTTGAGTTGACATCGGAGAACTGTAGGATCCTATAAAAATAAATCTTGAAGTTATTGGTAGCGATATAACTAAAGAACTTTCCACACTACTACTACTGCTACCATTCGATTTGGTTGGAATAGAATTATTAGAAATGACTGAAATTATGGGAGAATTTAGTGTAGAATTTACCAAATTTGTAGATTCCGCTGAGGGACAGGGCGATCCAAGTTTGGTTCCCATGCCTTTGGGATGGGATTCTTTAACCTAGGGTGTCTCATTAGGAGGCCATATCGTATCATTTCCTATAGGGTACTTCACATCTTTTGGTGCTGCAGGATCTGATCCTCCCACAACTTATTTAGATGTTACAACTGAGCCTTTTTCCTCGGGGGTGATGCCTATATTGATTCTTTCTTCCGAATTTTCTTCACCTCATCTACTATGTCCATAAATTTGACCGTTCATTCCTAAATTCTACTTCAACCATCAACTAGCCAACCTTCCACGTGTCTGCAACTCCTGCAACTTCTCTAACTCTCTTTTATGACTACTCTCAAAGTCGATCTCCATCTGCGACTGGTTAGGCCTCTTCATCAACTTTCACATATGTTTTCTCCACCTCTTTTTGATCACCAAAACCATTTTCTAAGCCCATACATCTTTTCCACTCTTCTCATGATGGACCCCCATACCTCAAGAAACTTTTTATTCTAACTCATGAACCCTTTCTTGAATCACCCACCCCTCATGCACAAGGGTTTTACACCACCATTTCAATCGAAGGAACCAAAAACATTCCCTCTTCTGGTAGAAAAATATTTATCCATAGTGGGATTTATCGGAGCAATCTTCCTCGGATTCCTGTGTAAAATATTGCTTCTTCCTTGGAGAAACATTGGTGATTCTCTGCAAAAAATTCAATAATGTATCCCTCCAGGGTATTTTGTACCAAAAAATCCACAAATTTAGAAATATGATGATTCAACTTATGCATATTTTCTAGCTACTCAATGGTCCAATTGAATCTTCTCTTGACGTGATATTTAAATTCTGACGCTTCTTGCAACTAGTCGAGCCACTGAAAGACCTCTTCCAAAAATTGGATCCAGAATATTTTGTATTGGTCTCTCGTAGCTTCGAAATAAAAGACAACGTCATTCAAAACCCTCAAATTTTTATGTCGTAGATCAGTTTCTTGAAAGATAAACTTGTCACACGTTGCTTCCCACCAATTCTCAATGTAATACTTAAACATGTGATGCGACATCCTCTAAAAAATCACTGGAAAGAATAAGGTCTTGACAACAAAACCAACAAAGATACCACTGTATTCTAGTAGCACTGGCATATTCAACCTTTTGCAAGGGAAGGATGTCTCACTCAAAGTGCAACTGAGACTTATGTGTGATAAAGTGAGTTAGCAGGACACACCATCATATCTAATGCAATACAATATAGATCCATCCTTGAATGTGAAAATATTATATTATTAGAAGTGAAATACAAAAATAAGTCTATAGATGAAGAGATAATTGGAAATAAAGATGAAATATCAAATACACAATAAAAAATAACTTGCAAAAAGAAGTTACAAAGTCATACACATCAAAACCAAAGTTTTAGGGCCCATAATATCCTTAATATCATCAATGTATCAAAGTTCACAATCCCGCGAGTACAAGGATCATATCATAGCTTTTACAATGCACTTCATTCTCCAATGAAGAGTTGTCCCAAAAATGCTTCCCAACAGCTTATCACACTAGACTCAATAATGGAGATAGATTTTTATAGAGAAAGAATGAAAATAATTGCATCATCAACAATCCTACAACACATAATCATTTTGAAACTATCTCACAACTAACAAACCTATCATCTCAACAATTAGGAAACCCTTTTCCATTACATATTCCCATATTTATGACTATTCCTCTGGTGCTTCTTGATTTCTTGAGTCCTCTATTATCTTTTCTTGATTCGTCTTCCATTATGCATGCGCTCAAAGCTTATAGATATTTCCACTTGCTGGCCCAGTTGGGGCATGAATTGTTTCTACTATTGGCGCACTTGTAGTTATATTTCCACTCATCGTAGCTACTTTCCCCCACTTCTATCCTTTTCCTTCTTTGCTATGCTTTTCTGCAAAACTATTATACTTCTGCAAAATTCAACGTCCTCCAAAACGAAGGGCCCAACATAAGGAAGGAAGAATCATTTGCAGATTTATGTTGTCTAATTTCAGAGGAGCTACTCTTGTTCATAACATCCAGGATCAAATTGCCTAGTTTCATCCAGAAGCCAAGGGGAAAACCAATGATCTATTCATTAACAAGATCTTTTGTTTTTCAAAAACATTGTAGTAGTCGCTTGTTACAGGTCATATGATCCGCGACAAGAAATTTTTTGATAAGTCCTACTAGTGTCGTCATGGGTTATAACAGGGACAACCCATGACTAGTCACTAGTCAAGTGAAGGGTGACTTGTGACTACCCTAATAGGGTCCACAAAAAAAGGCATGTAGGGTGCAAAACAAAAAATGTTCTTCGCAAAATAATTTCTGGGTTTTTTCCTATGAATCCTAGGGTCCCTATATTTGGGAAAGAGAACCTTTAGAACTTAGTTTTGGAAGGGATTTTTCATTATTATTTCCATGACATAAAAAAATAAAACAAAAAGTTGTTTTTTGTGATCATCCCTTTTGGAGCATTTCAAGACCTCTTTTCACAATTGCACTTGTGAAATTTGGGGTATGAAATTGTATTTTGGGGTGATTGATAGTAACATTTGGTTGAGTTTCCTTTTTCTATTGGGTTTTACATTATTAAGATCCATTCCTTGTGATTTTTGGGTAGATATTTCGTGTAGACATTGGAGTGTGCCAGGGGGTATCACTACCAATATCACACTACCCTTTGCTTTTTGTCTGTTGGTTTTGATTTGCATAATCATTTTCTTAGCATAAAGAAAAACTTGCATTTCAAAAGAAGAAAAAAGAAAAAAGAAATATTTGCATGCATACAAACTTTTGAAGCATTAGAACAAAAGTGCATTGGTGATGATTTTGGGTTGAATTCGTGTCAGAATTTTGGATCTAAATTCTGTGTATGGTTTATTGATGTTTGAGGATTTATTTGTGAAGTTTACAAAGAAAAGAAAAACCTCTTACCCTCCCATAGCTAGAATTCATTGAAGTCATCAAATTGCATTAGCATCGTTGCATTGCTTGATTGGGTCAAGAGTCAAAAACACCATAAAAGTTTCATTCATTTCCCTTTGATGCAAATAACATCCAAAAATGAATTGCGCAATATAAAAACTATTAGAGACCTTTTCTTTCCTAGCAAACCAACATTAGATAGGTTTAGGGCCTTGGAATAGGAGTGGATATCAAACTCTCCAAGGGCACCAAAATGAAACCTAGATCCATTAACGAGTGACAAATCCATTTTTACAACCACTATGTCAGGAAGTTACTCTAACACAAGAGTTAAGCACGTCGTTTCATCAAGGAAAGTAGGGAGATTACCCCTCTCTTCTTGTTTTGGTGTTTGCGGTATCGCTTCGATTAATACCTATATGGGGGTTTCATTGATGCCATGCCTCTATGTGAGGTAACTCCTTTGAAGCTTCAGTTATAGCTACCCTACCCTTATGTGTGGTTGTACCTATGACTATTTGCTTGGTCATTGGTTGTGAGGTGGTAGCCTTAGTGAGCTTCCCTTGGTAGCCAATATAGGTGACTGTAGGTGGGGTGTTACTATAGTACTTGGGGTAGAAGTTCATTCACAGTCTCAATTCCCTCGAAGGGTTCCCACCTTAATAAAGGGTGCTTGCACCGGTCAGGTTTTGTTTTTCATAGATCATCATAACTGATCATCATACCTTCGCTAGCCAATATTGTAGGGACTTCATCTCCCCTAGAGGATTGGTTTTTGGAAGCTCCCCTGAGCCTTTATTTTTCTTGTTGTTATCCTAGATTTGATAGGGGTGTGCTATTTGATTATGACTCTAGATCAACCTTAGGTTGAGTTGTGTTTTGATTTATACCTATTATTTTCATCGTGGATAAATTACTGCGTCGTTCCCATCGACTATGAGGACTAGAACCAATTATTGAGGAAAAAAATGAGAATTAGAAGGGTCTTATTTTTGGTTCAAGGAGAGTGGTTTGTTTGAGGTGGAAGTGGTCGATGAAATTACTCCACCAAAATTTAACCCTCCTTTAATTGATCTTGAAGAACCTCTACTTGTCCAGGTAAGGGATATTTATAGTGAGCCTTTTTCTTTGTTTATCAATCCTCCCACCATGTAAGGACCAAGTGTTTCGTCTAGTGTAGTTGAGCCATCAAGACCATCTAAAAGTGGGACTAGGGGCATCCCCTTGATGTCCACATTACCATCCCTTAGCTCCATTGGACCTACATCGTCCATGCCTTTTTCTACAGGTCCCTTGATTTGGGGGACCCTGTTGATGCATGTAGCATGAGACATGTACTTCCACATTGGCATGTTTCTAGCATGTAGAATTCATCAAAAGCCTTCTAAGTGTGAGAATTTACTTTAGTTAATGTAATATTAAAGTAAAGTGATTTTATTAGTGAGTTGAGTTTTATTTAAGGAAAATGCTAAAAGTAATTAACAAGTAAATAATATCCATTTATCTCAAGTGAAGTGAGAAGTAATTTCAGTCATGAATCACTTTGTATATTAGGGTTAGGTCATAACTCAATCTTATAAAAGAAAGGATAGGGTAAAGGAGAATAAACTTTTTGGTGAGATACCAAGGTAGAAATTTGGTGAGAGACCAAGGTGGGACTTTTACACAGAGAAGAAAAGAACGACTTTTTCTAGTGTGGAGTCCGTTGAGAGTGTAGAAGAAAAGAATCAAATTTTCTTACACAAGAGTGGAGAGATATCAATGTTTGGGTGAAGATATTTTGTCTAAGTGTTGATGTAGAGAAGGCTAGATCATGAAGGAATTTGATTCAATATATTGGATAGGTGGAGAAGGAATTCCATATTTATATCATACAGGTCAAGGAGAGGAGATAATAGAGGCAACTGCAGGTGGGTTTCAATTGATAGAATCCAGAGGAAAGCATAGCGTCATACAAAAATTGTCGTACAATATTTTTGTACATGTGCATGAGCGCCAGTGGAGACATGCGTGTATATGTGGGTGTGACAAAGGGAAGGAACATACACCTTGAAAAAAATTTCTGGGTTGTACGATAGAGTACACATTGCCAGGTTTATTTGTAGTTGTATTTCTCTCAATGGGCCATTATCCCTCTTACAGGAGCCCCGATTTGACCTTAATAAAATCATATGAGTACTATTTTTCCTCCCAGGGTTTTTCCAGGGTTTTCTACTTGAAAATATTGGTGGCTTGTGTGCGAGATTTTTGGTTTCCTTGTTTATGATTTCGTTGCATGTTTAGTTGATTACTCAATTGTGATTTAATTTAATAAGTGATTTATTTGGAATTAACTATTGGGACGTGCTTGATTAAGGGGTGAAAATCAACATGGTATTAGAGCACATGCTCTGAAAGGAAGCCAGATCACAGATCCCTAATAGTTGAAAGTCGATCTATCGGATTTGCAAGGAGATATTTTCATATCTATAACCAACAGGTGGAAATCGAAGGACAAATTTCAGGGAAACAAGAATAATGAGGAAAAACTAGGATTTTTGCAGGTTTATGGAGTTTTACATGGGTGACAGAAGTAACAAACGCATAAATACATGGCCCCATTTGGATACAAGTGCATATACGTGGGGTGAAATAGGAACATGCAAATACATATACATGCATCAGTAAGGAAAGAGACATACATACATGAGATGCAGTGGTGACAGGTGTGTACAGTGCCATACATGACAATACATGGACAGTTTCAGAAGAGGGTTATCAGATAAGATCTTGGAGATGGAAACTAGAATGGGATTTGAGGATAGGTTGGATGGGGTTTCCAACTACAGTCCTTTGAAGGAGAGAATCATGTTGGTGTTGATGGAGAGTGGGATCTAGGAATTTTCTAATACTCAAATAAATCCTCCAATAGATGCAGCAGAACTGGTCAACCATAATGTTAGGTTCCTAACCCACACATAGGTAGATTAATATATTCAGATGTAATAAAGGTCAATATTAATAAGGCCTTTCAATAAAATAGAATAAGGCGGATGTAAGAAGACCTAATAGAAGCTTCTGCTTCTAGAAGGATCTTCCTCTAGATGCTTCTCTTGATAGACATTTTGTATAAATAAGGGTTGAGGGTATGAAAACCCTAGCTTGGAGATTATTGTAACAGAGCGTTGCTCGATTGGAGGTTGCCCCCTCAAAGAGGCCTGTGAACATTTCTTTTTGAATCAAAGTGCTATTTTTATTGCTGTTCTTATATCATTTCTGTGTTATTGTGGAGATTATGCTGGATATTTTACTGTTATTCTGCCATTTCTAGCATTTTATTTCTGTTTTGCATATTTTATATATCTGGTATCTTGCAAGTGGTATCATAGCACTTTCCTTGGTAGAAATTGTGGGGATTTTTTTTCCAGGGTAGAGACGTATTCCGACGTCTTTAAACCACAGAGATCTATCGTTACATGCATAAACCCGTGGTTGAGGGATTCATACATGCAGGAAATACAAGTGGTTCTTAAGTGCACATCTGTTGGCCACCCTTGTAACCCCTGTTGGTACCCCTTCGAGTGGTAGCGCATCAGACAACACCTGTGTACGGATCAACCTAGATTTACTGAAGCCTTCTTTAGATAAACCTATCAGCCATCAGACTGCTATAGTGTCACCGAGAAAAGCACTCGGGAAGATACTCTCTAGTACCTGGGTAGTCGGGTAGTATGACTAAGGGTACGGTCTATCCTCCTTAGTTAGTGCCCTAAGATATTGGGCCGAGTACTACTATTGGACCCTACACGTATATCATAGAGCTATAGCACAGGGTAAACCCTTGTCTGTAGAACCCTTGAATACCTAACCCTTGGGGGACAAAAACATAAACGAATTAAAAAAAGACCAGATCTATTGTCGCACAACTGTGTTCAGGTTGCCAAGTAAATACACATCTCTTTCTGGTTAAACATTTGGGGATTTCATCACTGTAGTATTCTTCAGACCGGAGTATAACTCTCCAGATGTTAAAAAAAAAAAAAAGTCTGGAATTTTTTTCACCATTATTTGAGACCTATTCCATTGGATTCATCTCTCCGCCCTTATCACTTTCACCCATATTATTTTTAGACAAAATTTTTGACCCCACCCGCCCCTTTTCAGTTCTCCCATCCTCATGGCCCATACCTGTAGCCAAGACCTGGAAGCTCGCTTCAACACCATGCAATCCGGTTTCCTAGAAACCCAAAAAGAAGTAAAACAACTCAGTGCTACTATTGCCTCCATTGATTTGTCCATCAATGCTACCATAAATACAACCATGCAATCCTCAATGGAGGAAGTCAAACAAGAACTTACCACCCAGCTTGAATCTGTCTTTGCAGCACTCTGCACCAAACTGAAGATCCCTACAGATGACCATTTTTCTGAAGCACATCCAAAGAATGAAGGCGAAACTTCCTCCCATTCCCATACCTTTCAGTCCCATCACTTTCAACGTGACATATGCCTTCTGTGGGTGGACATGACCAAATTTGATGGCTCAGACCCCACTGGTTGGGTAACCCAAATGGAACATTATTTCTCTTTATATGGCATTATCAATGACTTGGCCAAACTCTGGTATGGTGTTCTCCATCTAGATCAAGACGTTGGCAATGGTGGCAATGGAGAAAAACTTCCCATCAAGGGTATATTGCTTGGACCCAATTTGTGACTGAGATTTATGAACGCTTTGACACGGACACCAACCATTTGGGCTGTTTGAAAAAGTTGAAGCAATTTGGAATAGTAGAAGACTTCATAGCTACCTTTGAACGCCTGGATTTTCGAATAGAGGGCATGACTAATGCTTTCTTTCGAGAGTGTTTTATTAGTGGCATCAAGGAGGAGATTCAGGCCCATGTCCTCATAGCTCGACCCTCGACTTGGGTGGAGGCTACTAAAAGGGCTAAATAATCACAACAGGTGGTATCATCTCAAAACAGAAAACCCTCCTTTATCCCTCGCCCTAAACCCGTCACTCCCACTACTCCCTCCACCCCATTAAAATTCCAAAAATTGACCAGGGCTGAAATGGCTGAATGCCAACTCAAAGGCCTTTGTTATAATTGTGATGACAAATATTTCCCGGGCCACAAGTGTAAGGAACAAAATCTTTTTATGGACATCTCTGAGGACATTTCAGAAGAGGATGCTGAAACTCCCCTTGTGTCTGAGTCACCTGAAATCACTGACATAACCCCTCCCTCAGACCCTCCCGAAGTAGAACCCGTCATTTCCCTTAATGCTCTCACTGGTTTTTCTGCTCCCCAAACCCTCAAGTTAATCGGTTACATCAAGCATCAGAAGGTCATCATTCTGGTTGATAGTGGAAGCACACATAATTTTATTCATCGCCGCATTGCCCAAGAAGCTCATTGCTACATCCATGCTGTCAATAATTTCCAAATCATGATTGCCAATGGTGGTTCCATGAAATGTGGAGGGCRCTGTGAAAATGTGCGTCTCCAAATCGGTGACTACCACCTAAAATCCCATATGTTTTCTATCGACATGGGTGGTTGTGACATTATGTTGGGTACCGACTGGATAAGAACTTTGGGTCCCATTCTCATGGATTTTAAGGCATTAACCATGCAATTCGACCAGGAAGGCCACCAATATAAATTCCAGGGAATCACTGTTGGTTCACCTGAGGTCATTAGTTCCCATCCCATGGGAAAGATGCTCAAAAAAGGTCATTCTAGTGTCATTTCCCAACTCCATGACATTCAAGCAACAAAAACACCCCTGGTACTGCATGACCTCCAATTTCTCCTTTCTAAACATCAAATGGTATTTTCCACTCCCCAAGGCCTCCCTCCTTCCCATGGTGTTCATGATCATTCCATTCCCTTGGTACCCGGAAGCCTTCCTCCCAATATCCGTCCATATCGCCACCCCTTCTCACAAAAAAATGAAATTGAGAAAATGGCCCAGGAACTCCTTAATGCAGGCATTATCCACCCTAGTACGAGCCCTTACTCTTCTCCTGTAGTCATGGTCTTAAAGAAAGAAGCTTCTTGGAGAATGTGTCCTGACTTCCGTGCCCTCAAAAAACTGACCATTAAAGACAAATTTCCCATTCCAGTCATTTATGACCTCCTGGATGAATTGAGTGGCGCCCGATACATATGAAAGAGGCAGACTTTCCCAAGATGGTCTTTCACACTCATGAGGGCCACTATGAGTTTTTGGTCATGCCCTTTGGCTTGTGTAATGCTCCCTCCACCTTCCAAAGCCTCATGAATCATGTCTTCCATCCCTTTCTCCGTCATTTTGTCTTAGTTTTCTTTGATGATATCC
>ML791721.1:443041-453848 GCA_009831015.1 Picea engelmannii | reverse complement strand
TTCACTTTTTGACTTAAAGCTCCTAAGTCAAAGTGAAATTAGAATCATAAAGTAAAGTATGAGGGTAAAAGTCTCCCCCTTTTGTGTTTAGAGACTCCTAAACACATGGGGACCACTTTCCAAGGTATCCAAAACTCAACATGCACCACTCCGGTTCTAGCCCTTTCTAATTTCACAAATACCTTTGTGTTGAAATGTGATGCCTCAGGGAAAGGAATCAGAATTGTCCTTATGCAAGAGGGTCGACCTTTGGCCTTCACCAGCAAGCAAATGTCTGAAAGGAATCTGGGAAAACCCATTTATGAAAAGGAAATGCTGGCTATTCTGCATGCCATTGAGCTGTGGCACCCTTATCTCTTGGGGAAACACTTCCAAATCAAGACCGACCATCAAAGCCTCAAGTACTTTCTAGAACACCGCATTTCCTCCCAAGAGAAACAAAAATGGGTGACTAAGCTATTTGGTTATGATTATGAGATCATTTATAAGAAGGGAAAAGACAATGTAGTGGCGGATGCACTATACCAAAAATATGAAGAAGAAGGATCCCTTTTTTCTCTTTCCTTCATTGTACCCGATTGGCTCCAAGCTGTGCGACAGGAATGGCTTCAAGACCCCAAAAGTTCGCATCTGATCCAACAATTGCAGAGCAAGGCTCCGGCTCCCCCAGGGTACTCTTGGCTATAGGATGAGCTTAGATACAAAGGCCATTTGTATTTAAGTAAACAATCAAAGCTTAAATCCATGGTACTTTCTGAGCTTCATGCTACACCCATAGCGGGGTACTCAGGGTTCACCAAAACATATGACAGAGTCAAATGTTCTTTTTTCTGGGATGGTATGAAACAGGACATCCGTAATTTTGTAGCTGAATGTGAGGTGTGTCAACACAACAAGGGAGAAATAGTCAAATCTTCGGGCACACTACAACCGCTTTCGATTCCACCGGCTATTTGGAAGGATATCTCTATGGAATTTATTATCGGCTTACCCAAATCAGGGAATAAATCAGTCATAATGGTGGTTGTGGATCGCCTTTCCAAGTATTCTCATTTCTGTGCTCTTCAACACCCATTTACTGCATCCACAGTGTCTCAACTTTTCATGGACTAGGTCTTCAAGCTTCATGGCATGCCACACTCTATTGTTTCTGATCGTGACCCAAATTTCACAAGCAATTTTTGGCAAGAACTGTTTAAGCTCCAGGGCACCCAATTGCATCTCAGCACAACTTATCATCCCCATACTGATGGTCAAATAGAAGTTGTCAACAAGTGTTTGGAAACATATCTAAGGTGTTTTTCTTCTTAAAACAACATCAGTGGGTTCAATGGCTACCCCTAGCTGAATGGTGGTACAACACTTCCTACCATACAGCTACTCGCATGACTCCTTTTGAAGCAGTATATGGATAGAAGCCACCTTCAGTTCTCTCATACTTACCGGGTACCTCGAAGGTCCAGGTAGTTGACCAAACACTTACAGTTCGAGAGGATATTCTTCGTACCCTTAAAGAGAACTTGGTCATGGCACAAAATCGCATGAAGCAACAAGCAGATCAAGGTCGCTCTGAATGTCAATTTGCAGAAGGGGATCAGGTGTTTCTGCGACTGCAAGCATACAAACAAACTTCCCTCAAGGCCGAGCATTGTCAAAGGCTAGCACCCAAATTTTATGGTCCTTATACAGTTCTCAAATGTGTGGAACAAGTCACATATCAATTAGCTCTTCCCAGTCAGTCGAAGCTACATCCATTTTTCCATGTTTCATGCTTAAAGAAGGTGATTGGAACTCGATGCCAAATTCAAACCAACCTTCCTAAGTTAGCTGAAGAAGGATCCATTTGGATACAGCCAGAAGCAGTTTTGGACCAGCATGAGCGTCGCCTGCATCAGCGAACCATCAAGGAAGTGCTAGTCCAGTGGAAATATATGAATCCAGCAGATGCCACCTTGGAACCAGCTACCATTCTGCAGCAGTTTCCTCATCTCAAGCCTTGAGGACAAGGTTGTTTTTAAGGGGGCGGACATGTTAGGGTCCTAACCTGCACATAGGTAGATTAATATATTCAGATGTAATAAAGGTCAATATTAATAAGGCCTTTCAATAAAATAGAATAAGGCAGATGTAAGAAGACCTAATAGAAGCTTCCACTTCTAGAAGGATCTTCCTCTAGATGCTTCTCTTGATAGACATTTTGTATAAATAAGGGTCGAGGGTATGAAAAACCTAGCTTGGAGATTATTGTAACAGAGCGTTGCTCGATTAGAGGTTGCCCCCTCAAAGAGGCCAGTGAACATTTCTTTCTGAATCAAAGTGCTATTTCTATTGTTGTTCTTATATCATTTCTATGTTATTGTGGAGATTATGCTGGATATTTTACTATTATTCTGCCATTTCTAGCATTTTATTTATGTTCTGCATATTTTGTATATCTGGTATCTCGCACATAATTATAAGGATGTAAAATCCAGATGCATCATTCTATATGGAGTGCAAGATCATTTGATCCCTCATTTGTTAGGAAAGACATCATTTAGGGACATGTGGGAGGATCTGAAGGGTTTATTTCATAGTAAGAATGAGAATCTCAAGATGGTGTTGAGAGAGAAGCTCAGAGACACAAAGATGACATGACCAGATACAATGACAAGTTACCTCACCCATATCTGACAAGTTTGAGATGAACTGTCTATAGTTGGGGAGATAGTGGCTGATTCAGAGTTGGTGAGGATGGCACTAAAAGGATTCACAAAGGAGTGGACACCATTCATCAAATGGATCATGGCATGAGAAACGCTCCCTAATTGGTCAAGGTTGTAAGAAGACTTCATTCAAGAAGAGCTTCGAGATGAATATCTGAATGGAGGTTGACACAGGAATGATGAGAACCTTTCTCTTGACAACCAAGAAAAGAAGGGAAAGTGTAAGAAGATTGCTAGTGGAGAGTCTACCTCTCAAGATGACAATAAGAAGGATATGAGAAAATTCAAGTGCTTTTCATGTCACAGTTTTGGGCATTATGCTGGTGAATGTATGAATAGGAAGAAGGGAGGAAATGAAACACAACCAGAGGTATTTGCATCGATAAAGAATCAAATGAATTAGTTTTGCAAGAAGTTTGAACAAACATAGTTCTTACTTGTTTCCCATACTTTCTTGGTCACCATATTAACTAATGCATGGCTGATAGATAGTGGATACACATTCCATATGACATGATCATGATAAGTGTTTGAGAGCTTCATAGAGTCTGGATTAGATATGCATGTGGAAATTGGTATGGGGACCAAGCATGCAATGAAGGGATATGGAAAAGTGCCATTTCGGATGGAGTTAGGAGGCATGTTAAGAGTGACAGATGTGCTATGCATTTTAAAACCCAAGAGGAGTGTGCTATTAGTCTAAGGGATTTGAAGTAGCGTTACATGATGGAAAGGCACTAATAAATCCCATATGATCTATCTTAGACACAACTGATGTTCTAGGAGTTATAGAGAGAAAATTTTATAGGCTAAAAGGTTAGCCTATGCGAGCAGTGGCAGGTATCTCCGAAGGTTGATATGATCAGAGGGAGTCAACCTTTAGGTTTAGGTGGGAAGGAGAAACCTTCCAATTATGTCAAGGAGGATTCATGGTATGCGATGACCATGTAGGATGCTCAGGAGCAGGAGGCTTATAGGAGCATGATCAGAGGCAAGTATTTGAAGACAAGTCTGAATGAGATGGTAGGGATAGATTTTGTATCAGAGGGAGCATCCAATCAGGTCGATTGGAGAGTAACCATTGCAACAGAGATGGTAACGAAGACAAAACTAACTCTAGGTAGGAGAAGTACCTTCCTCACTAAGAGGGAGTGTTGATGCATGTAACATGGGACAAGTATTCCACATTGGCATGTGTCTAGCATGTGGAAGTTGTCCAAATCCTTCTAAGTGTGAGAATTTACTTTAGTTAATGTAATTATTAAATTAGAGTCATTTTATTAGTGTGTTGATTTTTATTTAATGAAAATGCTAAAATAAATTAACATGTAAATAAGATCCATTGATCTCAAGTTAGGTGAGAAGTAATCTCAGTTGTCAATCACTTTGGGAATTAGGGTTAGGTCATAACTCAATCTTATAAAATAAAGGATAGGGTAAAGGAGAAGACACTTTTTGGTGAGATACCAAGGTCATAATTTGGTGAGAGACCTATTTGAGACTTTCACATAGAGAAGCAAAGAAGGAATTTTTCTAGTGTGGAGTTCGTTGAGAGTGTAGAAGCAAAGAAGGACTTTTCCTTACACAAGAGTGAAGAGATATCAATTATTGGGTGAATATATTTCATCCAAGTGTTGATGCAGAGAAGGTTGGATCGATTCAAGATCTTGTATAGGTGGAGAAGGATTTCCATCTAGAGATCATACAGGTCAAGGAGAGGAGAGAACAAAGACAGTCACAGATGGGTTTCAGCTGATAGAATCCAGAGGAAAGCATAGCTTCGTACGAAAGTTATCATATAGTATTTTCGTACATGTACATCAATGCCAGTGGAGACATACACATATATGAGGGACTTACAAAGGGAAGGTGCATACACCTCAAAAATCATGCTTGGGTCGTATGACAGAGTAGACATTGCCAGGTTTGTCTATAGTTGTAGTTCTCTTAGTGGGACATTTTCCCTATTATGGGAGCCCTTATTTGACCTTAATAAAATCATCTGAGTACTGATTTTTCCAAGGGTTTCTACCCAAAAATATTGGTGTCTTGTGTGCAATATTTTTGGTTTCATTGTTTATGATTCCACTTCATGTTTAGTTGATTACTCAACTATTCTTTAATTCGATAAGTGATTTATTTGGAATTAAATTCTGAGTGCTAGGTTAAGGGGTGAAAAACAACAGACCTTGGTTGTGTATTTATTCCGATTCATTAGTATACCCAACATTACTATGCCCATCCCTTCTATTTCGATGCCCACTTCTGGATCCTTTTCCGGTGGGGGTCAAGACTTGGTTTCAACATGGGAGGTGGAACTCCTTCTGTCTCCACCATTCCTATGAGTGGCTCAATGTCATCAGGTGCAGGTGTATCTTTTTTGTGGATATTTTCTAGTGGTTTTGAGGCTGTCTCTAGTCAGCCTAGGGGTAGTATTATTTCAGGAGGTTTTAACTTCCCATGGGTTAGAAAAATTTTCCCTGGGGGCACAAACCTCGGTGGTAACTTCTCAAATTAGGGAAGATTTCCCTTTATCAATGCCTCAGATTTCGGGGGGTTATTTCCTGGGATTAATTATGGGAACATTTTTCATGGAGGGTCTACATCTATCCCCGAGGGAAATACGCTTGGGGGAACATCTAGTCTAGGTATAATTCATGCTCCTAGAAGTACCACCATCCATGGGGGCACTCACTCTTTGGGAACACCTCAACAACATTATGGTAATACCAATGTAGGGGGACCAAAAGGTTCATCTAGGACAACAAAGACTTCATCTCCCTCGCAGTATTCATTTTCTCACACATTGTTTACCTTCTTTGCAATATTTTACTTACCTTATCTATCACGGTTGACAAATGACCCTATTTCCCACAACCCTTTATTGTCGGCAATGCCTTCCAAGATTCCATTAGATATACCAAAATTCGATGGTAAGTCGAGAGAAGACCCCTCTACACACATTATGACATCCACTTATGGTGCTCATCCAATTCTTTGATGGATGATAGTGTGAGACTACATATTTTCCAAAGATCCCTGACCAAAGGTGCTTCCAAATGGTACATTGAATTACAAGGTAGTTCTTTTAAAATATTCAACGACTTCAAAATGGTGTTCCTTATGCATTACCATTTACCCATTAGGTATGAAATATGAACAAATCTCTTGACTTCAATGTGTCAGGATACTGTCACTCACATTTATGATCATATTCATGAGTGGCATGGAAGGCATAAGATGATTAAGACCCAGATCCTAGATAATATCTTGATGGAGTAGTTCACCAAATCCCTCCTTCCAACAATTTACAAGGATGTAGCTATGGCCAGGGAGACTACCAAGGAGAAATATATTATTCATGCCCAACACTTAGATTTAATCTACTCTCAGTAGGGTACTCTATATGATATTATTTTGCATGCTCCTAGGCCATTGACAGATCTGAAGAAGCCAAAGCGAAGACCCTATGCCAACAATGTGGTTGGTTCTACTTCCCATGTCTTTGTGAACCAACTAGTTGATCAAATGGGTGACATGTCTATCTTGTCACATCTTTCATCTACTAGTTCTAATGCTCAAACTAACATAGTCCCTACTTAGACATCCAAGGTGAATTTGGTGCAGTCCATGCAACCAAATAATCCTAAACAACTTGGAGAAACGAAGAGGAGTAACAAGAAGAAAAATTCCAATTATGAGAAATGGGATTCTCCCACCCAAAACACTTAGGAGGGAGGCACTAAAGGGAAGAAGAAGAGTCAGTTTCCCTGCACAATTTGTGGGGAGGACCACCCTACTCATAGTTTTCCTTGAAAGGATTATGTGCATAGAGTTATAGCAAAGTAGAAGCCCCCCCCAACAACTTGTTGTATTAACTCATCCTTTCCATCCTCAACCTCAACATATAGTTGCAACAAATCATGTCCCTCCGCAAGGGGGCATATAGGTACCCCTCACCACAAGGGATATTCCTTGAATTCTTCTATTTTCATGTGTGACCACACGGTCAATCTACAAACACGAGCCAAGAACTATGACACATCCGAGACTATTCTTGTTGTGCACGAGACAACATCTTCTTCCCAGCCTGGTGGCCCTCTTCAAATTGAGAAGCCATATTTTTAGGCACCACTTCGCCCCCCGAAGGATTTTATTTGAAGAATGAAACATAATCCAAACACATGGGCCACCCACAACTACAACATTGTGGAATATTTGGCCTAGGCATCTTCTGCCATGTCTACCCTCGAAGTCCTCTAGAGCATCCTAGCACAAAAAAAATCCTTGTTGTCTTCTATAGGGAGGGTTGATCCCTCGGAGTCAAGTTTGATGACCTTTGATTCTGATCGGGTTAATCATAGGCTCTCCCATCAGGTTTCATTCCAGATCAAAGTGCACACGATGGGGAAAAACATCTTCTGTACTATGGTTTATGAAGGAGCCTCTACTTGCATCATGTCTATTTCTTATTGGAAGGAAATTGGCTCTCCTAAGCTTGACACATATGAAACAGTATTGAAAGCATTCAATGGACACACATTCCAACATCATGAAATAATCATTTCCTTACCCATAGATTTAGGTGGTAAGATTGTCTCTGTTTTCGTGGAGGTTGTCAATGCACCTCTTGAGTACAATTTCCTACTCGAGTGTACTTGGTTCTACGAGATGAATACAATTGTCTCATCAGTCTTTAGGATCTTACACTTCCCCCATCAAGGGAAAATAGTGACGATATATCAACTTGTGTTCTACACCCGAGACCTCGGATCCAATGTGGGGTCAAATCTACCCTTTGTCGATGATAGTCAATAGTCTTATATGCATGTTGGTGCAAGGATGTTTAAATATCCTTTTCTCATGGGCATATTTCCCCTTCCCCCACCATCTCCTACAGAAAAAAAATGCTCCTATAAACATGATTTACTCATCCACCAATGGATCCCTCGGGTCTATAGATCCTTGTATGGTACCTCATCTCGAGGAAATTGATTCATATGGAAGTTATATGCTTCTCTCTGCGGTTTATATTGTCGATCTGGAAATATTGTCAGCATCATTTGATACTAGTCAACACCTCCATCCTCATATGGAGTGTGATCAACCTCCTCTTCCTGCACGATTTGTTGACTCTCCGCATTCAAATGATTTCCTAGATACTGAGTTTCCTTCAGAAGAGGCCATCTTGGAAGTCATGGCTTCCAAAGAAAATTCAATGGATGAGGTGATACATCAATCATCTTGTCTTGATTTGGAACCGATGAGAGTTAGAATAATGAGTCTTGATTTGAGAGTGGGGTCACTTGTTGGGGAATCCATTAGACCTCTTAGTCTTGATCCTTTTCAACCTCAGACATCTTTTTTGGAACTTACCACCAAATTTTCTACTTCCCCTTCCATTGAAGATTTGCGTTTCGTACCTCCTTCATGTCTTGATGGACCTCATCAAGGAGCTCACATCACTCAAAAAACCAATCACGTTGAGTATCTTTGGCTGTGGAGAGTCATTTCTATGTGGCGTGGCCCCGACATGATGAGCCACATGATGCCAACATTGGCTTATGAGTTCATTGATTATGAAAAACATCATTGGCTCGAGCCTAGCAATGGGCTCTACTTGGCGTAAAACATCAATATGTGTAGTTCCTTGTATATAGTTGTGTGGTATGAGTTTTTTTTTTTTCATATGTCATATCCAAAAAATCCAAAAATATTTTCTTTTTTAGATTTCACTACGTGTTTTGACCCTAGAATCTAGTTTACCTATGTTGACGAGATTACAGGGACCTTTTACAAATATGACAACTTCTACTGAACTTGAGGTACGTGTTCCCCAAAATGGCATATATGGATAGGTTTTTTCCTGCATTTATTGTCCTGCATTATTAACCGTCCATTCTTCCATCACTATGCCTTAGGTTTGATCCTGTCCGGTTGCAACATCAACCACTCCTTTTTCACATCGTGACTTGTTCAATAGTGCCTACCCTTCATGGCAACCATATTTAGAAACCAGATTTCCATTCAGTGCCCATGCTATGAATTCCTATAGGTTTGGGATCCCTCCTTTATCCCCTCCATGACTTGATGATTGAGCCTCATTCTTCTCTCTTCGTCTATATTATGGCCACATCCCATGGGGATTCCAATTTTTTTTTTCTTAATGGTCACCTATGCATTTTCTTCTTGTTTCATGCCTCCCTTCACTGCACTGTTGTTTTCGCATATCCCATTTACCACTATTGCAGTAGCCTTGACCATCCTCCTCTTACATTATTCGGCCTCCGTTTTGCATCCACCTACTCATGGATAGAAAAAATGCAAAGAGTGTATTTCACTTGCCAGTACCATTTGCATTCATCTCGCTTAGGTTAGTTCCATGCACTTAGAACATAGGATCATGTTGTTAAGCCACTCATTCTCTCTATAAAAATATACTTTTATCTATTGTTTGGACTCATAAAAGGAAAAAAAAAAGGTACATACCAAGCATAGTTGTATTCCTCTTTCACACTCATTAAACCATGAAGGAGACAAAACACACAAAAAAAAGAGTGGTTTTTTTTTACCAATGGTCTATTCTCAAAATGGAAGCATCAGTTAAGTCACCCTTGAACATGGCACTTGTTTGAGTCCTCATCATATAGTTGGGTTTTAGCTTTCCTAGGAGTCTTCCCAATAATATGAGTCAAAGATACTCCTTCGGCTAGTTACTCTTCCAGTCATCATGGAGAGTGCTTCAATTCCTCCTTGCACTATATTCATCCAACTCTTATGTCTTTCTTCGAAGTCACCATTGTATCATGCTATATTTTCAAGGGAAGTTTAATCCCAAGTCGACCATCTGCTGATTTGCTGACTTTCTAAGTCATCCATCCCTATGTCATTTGTACTTTTTGATACTCTCTCTTCACATAATCTCTTTGTGTATGTTTCATATCGATTGATGGGGGATACATAAAGGATCTCCATTGATGAATCTCTTCCTATCGAATTCAAAATATTATCTAGGAGAGGGATATAGAAACCAACTAGTACCTTGGATCTTGTAGTCCTTAGTGGCAAGCCTCCTCGTTGTAAGTTTTAAACCTGCGAAGTAAAGCAATGCATATAGATTCTCAAGAAATACATAAATTAATCAATGGCTCATACACAGATTACACAGAGTTTTTTACCGGAAACCCTCAACTAGGAAAACCTTTCTTATTTTCATTATATCGAATTTCACCATTCGCCATAAAATATATGCAATGTTTTTAGGTATTCCGTAGATACCAAAACCCTAATCCCTTAATCCGGGATTAATTTACAAATCAGCTAAAAATAGAAAAATCCGCTAAAAATAGCAAAAACCGCCGAACGCTGCGCGTAACCAGGGGGGGGCATCATCAGACGTAGTTGTCATATCTGACGCACCCACACACACACACATGCAAATAATATAACACATACCCAACATTCTCCCACTTGTTGTTTTCTTTGCATCCAGGGGTCCAGGGGATTATATAGTCAACAATCCAGGGCAACAATGCCCATTGTTACTCTACACCAAGAGAACTTTTCTGTGCTCACAGACTTTGTCAATGAATCTGCAGCATTCTTGAAAGTGTCAACCTTTTCCAGCAACACCTTCTTTTCCTCAACCATGTCTCTCACAAAGTGATATTGAACATCAATATGCTTTGTCTTCAAATGATAAGCTGGGTTCTTTGCCAGGAATATTGCACTATGACTATCACAGTCTAATCTCACTGCTTGTTGTACCAACCCAATACCTGAACACAATCTTTGTAACCATACTGCTTCCTTGCTTGCATGAGTGGCTGCCATGTATTCAGCTTCTGTAGTTGAGAGTGCCATTACAGCCTGTCTTTTGCTCATCCAACTGATTGCTCCTCCAAATAGGTTAAACACATACCCACTTGTCGATCTTTTGTGATCCAAATCTCCAGCCCAGTCTGCATCAACGAAGCCATGTATGTCCACCACTCTGTCCAATCCTGGTCTTCCTTGGTAGCACAATCCATAACTGGTGGTGCCACGAAGATACCTGAAGACCCTCTTTGCTGCTGTCCAATGCTCCTTCCCTGGTTTTGACA